>JAFJYJ010000127.1:600000-909893 GCA_019022615.1 Acacia melanoxylon
GTGAGATTTGGTCACAATTAATTTCCATTTGTGTCCTCAATTTTTCCCTATAAACAGAGAGGGCTTGCCTCTCATAATCTTCACACCAAAACAAGCAACAAGATCTGAATATAGTGAGTAGAGAGTGAGTGTGGAGAAGCTTAAGGAAGTTGAAGCAAGGTTTAAGTAAGTTCTGGAGTTTAGTTTTTAAATTCATAGTTAGTTTGTTCTTTGATCTTTAATCTTCCAATGTAGTTTTGATTTCATGTTTTTATGGTTAAAAATGTCTTTATTACGAAAAATTGATGGAAAATGTGGTGGAGCAAAATTATTTTCCAAAGTTGATGAAAAATCTGCCCATAAATTTTGAAGTAGTGTTTTTAATAAAATGTGATGGTAAAAGTGGAATAATAAATCCACCAAGGGTAGAAATGTCAAAATAGGTGAAAATATTATTTTTGATATTATTCTAGGAAATATGATATTAATTATAATATCATGGAAAAAGTAATAATCCGACAATAATGTATAGGATATCCGGAAGTCCGGAGTCAGGTTTGAAAGTTGAGCATTTTGGTAACTACACTGTGAAAGGTACGTTCGCGTACTAGTAACTTTAAACCCTGATGTGTCTTGTATGCATGTATGTGGTAGTATGATTTCATAGGACCAATAAGGATTCAATATTAGCATAAAATGAATTACTAATGAGCATAATTAGCTAAAAGAACCAATTATACCATAGCAATTGTACCTAATAACACATTAACCACTACATTAAGGAGGCTAATTAGGATTAAACTAACATCCCCTAAAGTCAACATAAGAGGCGCTACACATGGGGGGTTTTTTTTTTTTTTTAGAATGAATAAATCAATTAGATAATTAAAAACACAATGAAATGGCTGAGTGTGGGAGGCATGTCGACCAAGCCTTGTGAGGTGGGGATTAACTTTCAAAAAGTGAATTTTAATCCAAGGGTTAAGGTGAGATTTGATCAGAATTAATTTCCATTTGTGTCCTCAATTTTTCCCTATAAACAGAGAGGGCTTGCCTCTCATAATCTTCACACCAAAACAAGCAACAAGATCTGAATATAGTGAGTAGAGAGTGAGTGTGGAGAAGCTTGAGAAAGTTGAAGCAAGGTTCAAGTAAGTTCTTGAGTTTAGTTTTTAAATTCATAGTTAGTTTGTGCTTTGATCTTTAATCTTCCAATATAGTTTTGATTTCATGTTTTTATGGTTAAAAATGTCTTTATTACGAAAAATTGATGGAAAATGTGGTGGAGCAAAATTTTTGGAAGTTGAAGATCAAAGTAGCAAAATTCTAGCGAAATTTTTTGGTTAGAAATTTTCTAGAGTCAGTTTCATAGAGACCATGATTTTATGTTTAAAATTAAGCTATTAAAATCTGATATTTTTCATGGTTAAAGTAGACATATAGAGCTTTCCAGATATACCAAGTATGTGTCATTTTGAGTTTTGAGCAAGGAGATAAAAATTTCCAAAGTTGGGCTACGTTTTTCTTTAAAATTCTGGGCAGAGGTTGGAAACACGAAACCTGGGAATTATTCACCAATGCTGGGTAAATACAAGTATTTTTCCTCAACAATAGACATCCAAAGGATTCCGGGGAATTTTTCAGATCCCCGTTTCTATTTTTGTGGAATTAATTATAATGTTTCAAAGTTAGCGTAAAATCTGCCGTAAATGCTGAAGTCAGCGTTTTTTTTTTTTTGAAAATAAGGGGATATAATTGGGATAATGAATCCACCAAGGATAAAAAGGTCAGTAGTGGCTAGAGTATCTCTCAGGATATTATTTATAAGAGAATAATGTGGTAATACTATTATAGGATATCTAGGAAAAGTCAGGGGTCGTACCGAACCGACAGACGTACCGCATTCCGCACGGACTAAGGTACGGACGCGTACTGTAACATTAACTCTAATGCTTATTGTATGCTTATATGTGAAAGATGATTTCCTAGGGTCATGGACAAGACCTGGTCTTGGACATGCACCGTGTCTAAGATTCTGTCTTAGATCACTACTTATACATTCAGCTTTGTACGGGTTATAGGCTTGATAATACCGTTGAGTTTTCCTAGCGCTGAGGACGCGAGGGCCATCGTGACATTGGTTAGTGCAGACGTAGATAACTTTACATATGTTGTGTGCTATGTACTGTTATTGTGATTAATCTTACATCTACTGTATGCTTATGTATTGACTGTTGCTGTAACGTCATGAATATCTGTCATACATATATTGTTTACCTGAGGTCCGATGGGCATTGGACCTAAGCTCTTACCATAGCCTCAGGGTTTGGAGGACCGAGGACCGAAGACAAGAAGAGTAAGCAGCACGCGTGAAGACCTGGTTGGAGATTGTTATTTTGGGATATGTACTGTTATAATATTAATACTCGGATAAATGTACTGCTATTGTAACCAAACGGATACGCCACAGATAATGTTTTATCAGCTACTCACTTGCTCCGATGCTCTACTTTGATGAATATATATATGATTCTGCTTTTGAAAATGGGGTGTTACACCAAGACTTATATGCTACTATCAGTATGCTATGCCCATTCCGATTTGTCCACTTTTATGCACTATAATGTTCTAATTTATGACATATTATTGGGAAGGGTGTGACACCATTAATAAACGTTATGTATATCAAGGTAAAAATTGTATAAGAATATATAATGCTTAAAAGTAATGGTTAATTTTTTGTATCGTCACGTATTACGAGGCAGAAATTCTCAAAATTACAAAAATAACAGTTGTAGTTAATAATCATCATTTATTTAGCGATAAAAGTGACGGTTTTTCCAAAACAACTGCCATGTAACACTTGTAAACTATTCGACTTCCAATCTCTGATATCAGTGAAAATAAAACATAATAGTCTTCAGAAATAACTATCTTGTAACACTAACCCTTTATAACATCCGTTTTACCTCTATGTAAACTAATATATTTCTTGTGATTCTTATTATTTCCTCATTCTCTACATAATGTTAACATCCAAGAGAGGTCCTCAGCTGCCGCCTCTTCATCCTCCACTGAAAATGGAGGCTCTGATGCAACTGTTGGCAGGCCTTGACTACCACATAAAGCGTCTCAACATCAAAATGCTAAACAAAAAGTTGAACCTCATACTTCATCTCAACGAGGTTGATTATGACTTGCAGTCAAACTTTTTGTCTCCTTTCTCCAATGATGAGAATGAAGAGGAGGATGAGGCAACACTAGACAATGTATCAATGAATTATGTACTCTTTTTCTTTGGCTAGGTTTTTGTCCCACTCAGTTTTTCTTAGTTAAAGTTTTTAATGAGGCACATTCGTAATGAACATCAAATGGAGAGTGTTATAAATATTAATTTTGTGGATGTTCATTGACTCATATACTAATCAACATTTACTTGGCTACATTTAATGCTTTCTTATCTTTATTATACTTCCTTTACAAGCCAACAAGAGTTGCTCTCCAAGTTTCCTATTAATTGTAACTTTTTGTGTAACATCCCAAAAATCTTAGAAGATATTTATCAAGCGTCACTAGTGCAAAAAAGGGCTTTAAGACCGGACGAAAGAGGCATCGTAAGATCGGACCAGCGACCGGTCTTGTTCCAGCCGGTATTAAAAGTCCACATTTAAGACCGGACTACAACTGGTCTTAAAGAACATCTTCCAGACCGGACATTTAAAACATTAGGTCTTAAAAGTAGTACTACATAAGGTTGAAATATGTTTTGTTCGGTCCTAAAACTCAACTTTTAAGACCGGGAAAATATCAGCCGCTCTTAAAAGATCAAATTTATAAGACCGGACAATTATAAAGCCGGTCTGAAAAATATCGGCTTCTAGGACTGACGACTAATTATACGCGGTCTTAAAAGACCGACTTTCAAGACTGGACAATAAATTCTCCGGTCTTAAAAATTGAATTTTAAGACCAGGACTTATAAACACACTTGGTCTTAAAAGACAAACTTTTAAGACCGGCTTAATATCAAATATGTACACATGACCTTTAAGACCGGATATATGGATACCTCCGGTCTTAAAAGTTGAACATATAAGAGCGACCTATTTATTACCAGTCTAAATTTTCCCGTATTTTATCCTTGTTCTGTTCTTCTTGATCATATATATATATTCATTCACAAATCCACCAACCAATTCAGCACATAAAAGTCGAATCTATAAGTACAAGCTTTGAACAAATTATGAATAAATTGAATTGGGAAAAAATTACAAATAATATTCACCATGAGTACGTGACAAATACAACATACATGCCCAATGGAATAAGTTAGTTACAATGCATAATATACAATAAGTTACAAATACATTCCCAATGGAATATTTACCATGCCTTCATCTGATTCCCACCCAACAACGTAACATCCTCTTTTATAACATGCCCCTTAGGATTCGATCCTGCCACAAAAATAGAACAAGAACAAACTTCATAGTCAGTGACAATAATGTTTAAGAACATAGATCGAAGGAATATATAATATATATAGTTAAAACCTTAAAGTTTGCAAAGAAGTTTCCATTTGAACATTACCTTATATATGAATTATATTGACTCTTTTATAAAGCGATATCCTCCCATATCCCTTCTTGATGATCATTTCTTATGCCGGGTTCATTATCCGCTTCATCTTCTTCGTTCAATATTTCGGTAGACCCCTTGAAAAGGAGTACTTTCGGGAAGACCATAATTTGAATGACTTTCCTCATCAATATCAATGACCCTTTTACCTTGGAGAGCTACGAGACCACATTTTATTTTCTTGATCGGTGATATAGAACACTTGTTTCGCCCGGTCCGCCATAATAAAAGGTTCATCACCAAAACTTCTACCGTTGACATCGACTATTGTAAATCCTAGCCGATCGATCTGAACACCATTATTGACATTAACCCACTTGCATTTGAAAATGAGAAATCTAATTTTAACATAGTCTACCTCCCAAATCTCCTCAATAACCCCATAATATGGCATTACTGCCAATAAAGGCCTCTTGTCTTTCGAACTGGAGAAGTGCATAGATTCAGCCTCTAACATAACACCCGTTTGACGGCGGTGCTCCTATCATCTAGGGACTTCGTGTAAAATGTATAACCATTGATCACATACGAATTCCAACTTATGACATCAACCTCAGGACCACGGGCTAACCATTTAATTGTATCAGAAACACATTCCTCTCCCTCAACCTTTTGTTTGAACCAGTTTGCAAAAGTTCTGTTATGCTCCCTAATCAACCTTTGTTCAGTCATTCGATGATTTTCCTTCCTTACAACTTCTTTATGAGCAGCTATGCTGGCTTGAACTTCATCAACATTATTCAAGATGTATAAGTGGACTTGTGACAATTCATCAGGATCCACACTCTTTACGGAAGCCCCTCGTCTACCCCCCTTCAGCATGCTGACGTTTTGGAAGCCCAATATGTCTTACTTTGGCCAAATAATTTTGACAAAATTCCATGGCTTCTTCGAAACATATTTATGAACAATTGATGCTTTCGGCGGTATGCGTTCTTCACGTACCCTTTTAGGAATTTCATAGATCTTTCAATTGGGTACATCCACCGTAAATGGATGGGTTCGCACAACTTTATCTCCCTCACTAGATGAACAATTAGATGAACCATGATGTCAAAAAAGGTAAGAACAAAAAGCTTCTCAAGGTGGCACAAGATAAGATATCTTTCATTCTCCAATTCATCCAACTTTTCAATCTCGAAAACTTTACTACAAACCGCATTGAAGAAGACACAAAGTCTAGTCAAAACGACCCGAAGATCATATTTGGCGATGCCTCGAATAGCTACTGGGAGTAGCTGTTGCATCAAGACATGACAATCATGAGACTTTTGGCCAACTAATTTCAAGTCCTTCATCGATACAAGCCTCTTAAAATTTGAAGAATACCCGAGGGAACTTTTGTGCCATGTAAACACTCACAAAACTTCGTTTCTCATCCTTAGACAAAGTATGAGAAGCCGGGGGACAATAAGTTCTCTCCCGTATGGCCTTGGATGTAAGTCTTCGCATATTCCCATTACTTGCAAATCCAATCTTGCCTTCACACCATCCTTGGAACTACCTTGTATGTTTAGAAGCGTGCCAACAATACTATCACATACATTTTTCTCCACGTGCATGACATCAATACAGTGTCTCACATCAAGATTGCGCCAATATGGAAGATCGAAGAATACAGATCTCTTTTTCCATATATTTGTTTCTTTTCTACTCTTTGCAGTCTTACCGAAGATGACACTAATATGTTTCACCTTTTCATAAACTTGCTCCCCAGTCAATGCCACTGGAGCATCTTCATACTCCTGGCCACCAAAAAGGCTTTCTTTAATCGACGATATGGGTGGTCCCGTCGAAGAAATCTCCTATGTCCAAGATAAACCGTCTTTCTTCCATGTTGAAGTTGATGGTAGCATATGCCTTCTTCACAAACCGGACATGCTTTATGGCCTTTTACACTATACCCTGACAAGTTCCCATATTTGGGAAGTCGTTTATAGTACAAAATATCATGGCTCGGAATTTAAACACATCCTTCTTGAAAGAGTCAAAAACATCGACACCTTCTTCCCACAACTCCTTCAAGTCTTTGATCAAGGGCTCAAGGTAAACATCAATGTCATTTCCGGGTTGTTTTGGTCCCGAAATCAACATAGACAACATGATGTACTTTCGTTTCATGCATAACATTGGAGATAAGTTGTAAATAATAAGGAGCACAGGCCATGAACTATGTATGCTGCTAAGGTGATAAGCATATATTTTATAATTAAATAAGTATAGATTCTGAGATATATTGGATTGAATTTATTAATATTATACTTATTTAATTATCTTTTATATATTTATCTATCTTTTAATTAAATATAGGATAAAAGAATATTATAACGAGAAAATCTATTGATATCCTATTTTATTGTACGGGAGATATTATATGAAGAAAGAGATAAAAAAGAATCAAATAATATATATATATATATATTAAAGGATAAAAGGGAATAAAGAGGGTGGACCCACGAAGCTATTGTGACGGATGTTTAGTGATTGAGGAGATATTGATGTGAAGATATAATATCCAATAAAAAGATATGAAGGATGTGGGACCCCAAAGACAAGAAACCTAAAGAACATCTATTAAAAGGCACGCACAGAGAAGCAACGGGAAGAAGAAAAATACCACGGCACGGCACAGACACAATTCAAACGCGACGAACGAGAAGGAAGGAGATCACGCACAAACAACAAAGCTGAGCAAGAGGAGGTTTAGGTTATCTTCACCATCTCCACGGAAGGACTGTGGAGGCGACGGAGAAGCTTTCTTTCCCAGCTCTTTTTATTCTTTAAACCTGAAATCTTTATCTTTTTATTACGAATTTTATTAAAGCCATGCGTGGCTAATTTCTCTTTTCAACCTAGGGGATCTATGAACTTGTTTGAGACTTAGAGATTATTCCCACGAATTATTTTTAAGTAATTTTATTTCAGTTTATTTAATCCTGTGTTTATTGTTATTGCTTATTGATTGATCACCATTGAGCATGTTTTGGGGATTTAGGGTTGAACTTGGAAGAGGAATCCTAAATTGACCATGGGAATAAATAATGTAGAATTAGGTTTAAATTTAATGTGAAATTAGGTTTTAATCTAATTTGCGTCTAGGATAGGAATATACCTAGAAGCTCCGCATAATCACATTAGAGTGAGCCCGATCTAAAACGTATTTTATTTAGTTGTATGAGGCATTACATAATTAATTAAGATAGGTATATAAATGGACCGGAAGACATTTATAGACATTGATACTCTAGATTAGCTGAGTAAGTTAAGTCAAAATTAATTTAGTGGGGATAACATCTAGGAAACAAATAAGAGATTAGTAACTCTAGGTTGCTCGTTCATTAGTGTGGTAGTTTCTTTGTTTTAATTTTAATTTCTTTTCTCTTCATTAAATTTAATTTGGTTGCTCAACTTAAACGAAATTGTGAAATTAATGCTTAACTGAAGTTGTGGGTACTAAGTCCTCGTGGGAACGATATCTTACTTACTCTTTATTACTTGATATGGCCCGTGCACTTGCGGAGTTTTTTAGGCTATAACGTTTTGCCCTATCATAAGGCTTCCATATGGATTCATGCCATCCGTGCTAAGGGCAAGCCTAAGGTTCCTAGGTTCTTCGCCGAAGTTTGGAAATAAATGATCGATTTTCTTCCATTGAGAAGAATCGGCCGGATGTCGAAGCTTTCCATCAGAAATTCTCTCATCCGCATGCCACCTCAAATTCTCTGCATCATTTTCATTCACAAACAACCGCTTGAACCTTGGTATGATTGGAAGATACCACAACACTTTTGCGGGTCCCTTGTTTGACTTGTACCTTGGTGTTTCACATATCGGACAGTGCCGCTTCTCTTCAAACTCTTTTCTATTCAATACGCAATCATTCGGGCATGCATGGATCTTTTTGTACTCCATCCCCAAAGTGGACGAGTATTTTCTTAGCATCATAGTATCGATGCGGCAACACATTATCATCGGAAGCATGTCCTTAAAAGCCTCAAGCATTTCAGAAAAACTCTTGTCGCTCCATCCATGACGTGCCTTCAAGCTTACCAATTTCAATACAGAGTTCAACAATTGATATTTATTTTTTACAACCAGGGTATAGCGGGGTCTCTGCATCACTGCACATATTACCATATGCATGTGATTGATGAAAAGCCTCTTCTCCTACATCACGAATAATGTCCTCTATGTGATCATCCATATCCGTGTCATTATCATCAAAGGCCACTTCCTCATGTTGAGACCCACTTGGTACTTTTTCACCATGCCATAGCCATCTTTTGTATAAGTCTTACAAAATCCTTCACAAATTACATGTGTGTAGATAACTTCAGGACTTAGTCGCCTCTCATTCAAACATTTTACACAAGGGCAATAAAACTTCCCACTATCATCATGGGCATTTTGTTTAGCAAATTCTATAAATTCCCTCACCCCATTTCGATATTCAACACTCGTCCGTAACGCATTTATCCAACCGTGATCCATACTAGAATTCCTATTTATGACACAGATACAAAATAAGGAAACACCAAATTCATATTTATGCTCAACGAAGAAACTTGCCCATTAAATGTATAACGAAGAAACACTTTTGGTCATAAATAACACAGTGAATCCAAGAAGAAAAATTAAAGCATGACGAGGAAATTAAATGCATAGCATGAAATTAAATGTGGACTCACCTGTAGCATATAAATTCAAATGGTTTGCGGAGTCTTTCTTCTCCCACCACGAACGTTGATGTTGCAGACAAGAGTAACCTAAAAACATTTGTTGGTCAGTTGGGTAGGTCAAAAGCGCAAATATAATCTTAAAAATACAATATTCATTAACAACAGAAAAACCCACTAGAACATTTCATCGATTTCGTTAAACCCAGAAAATCATAAAGTTATTTAACCGAAACACCTCTTACAGCTTGGTCGATAGACGTTTAACTAAGGAAACAGAAAGCGATTGTCGAGAGAGCAACGCGAAGCAGACGACGAAGCAACACAAACAAACTGGAGACAGAACCTGAGAAATCACTATCGGTGCGACGAGAGAAGTTTTGAGAGGGAAATTTGTTATTCCGCGAAAGAGTTGTGTTTTAGTATATTTTGGATTTTATTAAGACCGGTTATTTATAAAGTAGACGGTCCTAAATATATAATTACATTTTTAAAACCGGTAAATTACTTTTAAGGACCGGAGTTTTATTCATATCCGATCCTAAGAGTCCTCATTATTATTTTTAAACAAAAAGATTATTAGCTTGGGCGAGCGCAGCAGCAACTCAATGAAAAAACAATTAAAGGAAAAATTGAGAATATGAACAAAAAAAAAGACACAAGCTTGGCGGTCGCAACTTTTATTAAGACCGTTTATTTACAAATGGACGGTCCTAATATGTTATTATTCATTTAATTTTAAGACCGGAGTTTTATTAAACATCTGGTCCTAAAAGTCCTCATTTGTTTTTTTTTTAAAAGATGAAAATTAAAGGAAAATTCCAAGCTTAGTTCTTAATGCTTCATACATTACTGAAGAATATATATACACGTACACAAAAAAAAACAAGCAGAAAATTATAAAAAACAAGAATATGATCGACTAAACATCCTTGTCGATATCGGCATGAAAAGCATTAAATTCCCGCCGGATATCAGCAAGTTCCTGCCTTAATCACATCAGCCGCAATAAATCGTAGAGGACGGAGGAGAGGGGTCAGCGGTAGGCGCGCTACCGGGGCCAACTTGTTGGAGAGGGGGGAGCAGGAACCTCTTCATGGTCCGAAGGTTTGGAGGGGTGGGGCAACTTGTTGGAAAGGGGAGCGGGAACCTCTTCATCATCCGAAATAACAATGGGTCCAACAACCCGAGACTCCTCGTCACAATAGAACGCACTCTTGATGGAGGAGGCGCACCGTATAACAATCTACGGAAGGCACGAGCATCACGAGTAAAGAGTACCCCTACGAGCGGTTCTCTTGTATCTAACCATGGTTTGAGCGGTTAGGGGGCGAGAGAGCCGCGAAGTGTGGAGTTACGAGATTGTGATGAGTTTAATAAGGACAGAGATGTATGTGGAGTTAATAAATATGCGGGTCTAAAATTCATAATTAAATTTTTTTCAATTCCATTGAATTTAAGACCGACCTTTTTAAATATATCCGGTCCTAAAAGTCTATTATTTATTTTTCAATCAATGCAATTACTTTTAAGACCGACATTTTGTCTTATATCCGGTCCTAAAAATCAATTTAATTTTATTAAGAACGGATCTTTTACAATATCCGGTCTTAAAGGTTCTCTGTTCAAATGAATTTCAGAATCGGTTCGACTTCCAGATAAACTTCCCAACTAGGCGTCTCCTCGTATTCTGTGGAACTATGCGTCTCCTCGTTATTGTTTCCGGCGTTTCAAATTGTTCGGGCGGGGTTCTCTATTTAAACCGAGATGTTACTTTACTTCCATCACATTCTTCCCCATCACTTCGAAACATCCACAGAATGGCTGCTCCACCACCACGAGGTCCTCCTCCTCCGTTGCCTCCGGAACCGACAATCTACCGGATGATCCAAAGACATCCCGGCCCGCCTCGATCATATAGACCAAACGGTGCGGCCGGTTGTTTCAGTCTATCACGCCGTCAACGCAAAGCTGCAGGCGGTACTCGATGCCCAGGACATTGAGTACCATCCTTCAGATGACGACATGTCCGACCCCTCCGACGACTCCCTCCCCTCCGACAACGATGGGGGGGAGTAGATATTTTTTTTTTCTATTTTTTGTTGTTGTTGTGATTGTCTTTGCACGCCGCTTTGCTCCTCACGGGGCAGCAGTAAAAAAACTATAAATTAAAGATCTTTTTGTTTCCATATTCGATCGCCATGTCCTTTTCATTATCTTCTTTCTTTTTCCGACAAAAAAAGAAACAAACAAAACATTGTCGTTGCGTAAATCAACATTAAAAATTCTCACAATACAGTTAAGAACATACAAAAAACAAAAAAGATCGTTTACCTTATTCGAATAAAAACAAACCAAATGACTATTCTTGTCAAGGTTGGACCGTCAAAACCTCGGTTGAGCGAACGCGTAACCTCGGTTGTCCGAAAACCGAGTCAAAAACTATTAAGAGGAAACAAATATATATACACAAGTCCTTTTAAAAAAATATTTTTATGACTTAACTTTTAGGAGCGGATATATAACAAAACTACGGTCTTAAAAGTCTTTACATTTTTGAAATAATAAAACGTAGACTTTTAGGACCGGACGAAATATAATAACAAGGTCCTAAAAGTCTAGCGAATTTTTAGAAGACTTTTAAGACCGGACCAATAATTACGTCTGGTCCTAAAAGTATAGCCATAATTTTTTTATTAATATAAACGTAGACTTTTAGGACCAGCCGTATAATAAAGATGCGGTCCCAAAAGTCTAGCTCATTTTTAAGACCGAGCAAATAATTACGTCCGGTCCTAAAAGTATACCCATAATTTTTTTTAAATTAACGAAGACTTAAAGCACCGCAGGTTTAATAACTATGCGGTCCTAAAGGTCTCGCCATATTTTTATGAACAAAAACTTTCTCATTTACAACATCCCGTAACACAAATTTCAAGCATAAATATCTAGAATGAATAAACGAATTTATTCTTGAAATACACGCTTTGTATGTTTATTTACAAATGAATGACTTGTTCGAAAAAATAAACAAATTTACAGAAAATTATTTTTGCTACAACATATATTTACATCCACATTTAAGAATTAATAAGGCGATACGAGATATTCACAAAACACATTGCGTATGTGCTCCACTTCATTATCGGGACGGGGACCGAACCTCTAAACATACGTAACATCAAAGACAAACTAAATTTGAATTAACTTGTGTGCATATTTCATTAAGCCGTAAACCGAATTCGAGACATAATATATGTAATAACATCAATTACATTTACCTTTGCTAACAATTTTGTCTTTCCTCGCCTGATGATAACATCATACATGTGTTTCATGACGTACAGGCCACATAAGTTGGATTCTTTTGGTTGCCGATGGGTCTAAAATGAACAAGAAATAATATAGGATAAGTGACAAGAAATATATATATATATATATATATAGGTTCTTCGACCAAGTTCTCAAGGCGGTGTTTCGGTGTCCAAATTAAAATATGTGCTAACCTCTCGGGGTGTACCACGAAGGTTTAATAGTGGCCTCTTTCCCACGCTTTTGTCTTACCCCGACTTGGTAGGTCATCATGGCACTATTATCAAAATCACAAATTTATCAATAATTCACCGAAACCATTACGGTAGAGATTTCGAGACAAGAGAATTTCAATGACATGCATGCTTACTTGTTGACGGTCTCCGTCATTATAGTATCGGGTTATTGTGAGTGGAGCGTAAGAAGATAACTTTATGATCCTCCATGCACATGAGGACCAATGCGCGATGGCGGCTGAAAATTCACAAAAGTATTATATGTAGCAGAATTATATTAAGTTAATTGCATACAAGAATTGTGATATGTATATACCGTGGAAGTATGGAAACACGTAAACCTTTCTTATCACTTCACACACCCTATTTGACATGTATTCTTGTCTCAAGTCCTTCTCTGTTGTACTTGCATAGACGGGGCACAAGAATCCAAAATCATTGATTGTGCCCTGTTCAACCAATTCTTGATGCAAGAACCTACAATAATGACATCAATCGGGAATTAGTATATATGTATGTGTGTCTAAACGATGCATTTAAATTATGTACTCATATATAGAATCGATACTTACTTCATAAACAGTTGAATGATTGCATTACTAATCTCCTGTCCAGGAATTAGCAGGGACATTACATCTATTTTGTCAAGGTAGACATCTTCAGGATGAGGGACGCCTACTACTTCTTGGACAGGCCACGATTTATCAGTAAAATAATTATTGTTTGCCAAGTCAGTTATTTTTTGCCTGGCAGTCAAATGAGCAGTAGGGGATGGAACTTGAGGAGGAAGGGATGCAGCTTGACGAGGGGATGGAACTTGAGGAGGAGGTTGCTCGGCGGTGTCCAATAATGCAGCCCCTAGTGCTCGCACGCATAACCACAGGTGAATGTGTGACGGGAACACTGGTCTCGGACGAGAGCTCAAAAGCATCTTCAATTGATTCATTTCCTCCTCCATCTTGCTCGGCCGGGATTAAACCGTGCGATCAACTTTGCGATCAATGAAGCTTCTTGAGCCGCCGCTTTGACCGTCGCTTCCTCATTTATTTTGGGCGGCGTCTGCTCCATCTCCTCCAGGGTAATCATACTTTATTTGTGGCGTTTGGATTTACCAAAGTATTCCTTCAGGCCTACCCGTCCTCCAACCCCCTTACACGCCCCGCGTGATCGGTTTCCGGTCGCAACGGTCCGAACATCATTCCTCTCGTCCGACACGAAAGATCCCTCTCGCTTCTTTATTTTTAAGATCTTCCGTAAGATACAGATAACGAGAAGCTTAGTAATGAAACATGTTTAGTAACTAAAAAATAACAATAACGATACTTACAATTCTTTCAGCAACTACATGAGTTTGTTCACTCGTGTAGGCGCCGCTTGGCTTTTGCCGAATATGCAACCACAACTCCTCGCGATGTATAGGAGATGGCTGATCAACTACGGCTGAAGGATTGGATTCAGCTTCATCATCCAATCTCTTCCGCTTGGCCGCCATCAATTCTTTTTCGGCCATTTCATATCCGCCGCGAGAAGCCCTATGCGGGCAATCATTCTTTCTCCCTAGCTCCTGTGCTTTTGCCCTTCTTATCTGTGAATCAAAAATGAAAAAAAAAACTATTACTTATGAATTCCAGCCATTGATGTCTAACAGAAATTAGAACACTTCTGCTTCATATGAAGGTCAAACATTAGTCAAATTCACTTCATCAAGTTTCAACATTTTATTTAAGAAAGATGTAGAATTGTAGAAGAAATTGGGATAAACAGAGGAAAGGGAGTTGCAGAAATGCTGCCAACTCAGTCAATTAATTCATTCATCATAACTGGTTCCCACACATATTAGACTAACCTCTTACATATAGTTAGAGGCTTGACTCATAACAACTTGCACCAAAACCATTACACAGTTAACATACTAACATCATAACACCAACGTCTAACAACTGCCTACTCTAACAGAACTAAGACTATATAATTGAGACTTGACTCTTATGCCATCATTATTTCCTTAATTTACTTAATTTCTTTATCAGGGTCTACCTATCAGACTTGCATTGACAAAGGCAAGAAATGTATACTTCTATTCACAAACCAAACCATTTAACTAAAATGATTAGATGAACACAATAACATTCAAATATCCGCACAGGTTAATAAGCACACAAAAAGGCAAACTAAACTAAATATAAACTCACCGAGCTTCAGAGTGGTCCGAAATTTGAACAAATTGTTGCCAAGTTTGTTCATCAATATATGGGTACTTATCCCAAGGTCGTTCTTGAGGCGGAACCTCGGCAAAAATATAGGTGTTAGCTAGAAAGGTCTTAAACTTTCTCCACCGATCAGCACAATATGACAATGTCTTCTCTTTCAACTTCGGACAGTCAGGGACAGTGTAAGTAAGCCGGATAGTGTCCCAAATAGGATCCTTTACTTTAGAATCGTCCACACTTTTCCACTCATCTATCAAGATGCTAACATGGCTGGGTGCTTGATAGCCAACAAAACTATTATATTTGGATTTCATGGGACCGAAAGGTTGCAACTTTTCATTAAATCGAATCTCTAGCTTTGACCCGTAAGTCCGACTTAGGGTTACATCCGCATTCGTGTTCCTCTTCTACCATGACGTGCACGGCGGTTTCGAGGCTCATTGACAGATGAAGACGGTTTGTTCAGACTCACACCAAAGTCAAAGCGTGGGGCGTTCCTTAACGAGGAGTAGAATCATTTTCACCGTTCATTTTCGAGACGGGGAAGAGAGGTAATGCAACGGGAAGGGTTTCGCAACGTAAACGAGGCTCTTCGGTGATAGTAAAAAAAGCTTACGCGCGAAGAAATGTATATTTGGCTGTTCATTTTTAAGACCGGACATAAAAAGAGACGGTCTTAATAATTAACATTCAAGACCGGTCATACTACGATCCGGTCTTAAAAGTAATTAATTTTTTATCCGAACTATTTTTCTATATTTTATACCGGCCGCATTTTATGTCCGGTCTTAAAAGAATAACTTTTAAGACCGGTGATTATTTACATTCGGTCTTAAAACTTTATTACCTTTATATTTAAATTTTTCTTTATTCTTTTGGCCCGCATAAAATATTAGTCCGGGTTGTGTGAGATTTCTCCATAAAGTAATTGATATTTGAATATTTTTTAATAACATTTTTAAGACCGGCCTTGTTTTGAACTGGTCTTAATAATATATTTAAGACCGATGAAAAAATGATCCGGTATAAGAAGTTCTTTATATTTACAAAACGCCACCAGTCATACATAAGAAGTTCCTTTTATTTACAAAAGCGCCACCGGTCATACCTTTAAGACCGGTGCTTCCAATGTCCGCTCTGAATGATGCGGTCTTAAAGCCCTTTTTTGCACTAGTGCGTATATGTCCTAAGGATGTTATTTAGAAATCAAATATCCTCAAAAACAAATTATTTGGCTAAAAGGTTCATTTTAGGTTGGAATTCCAAGGAAATAAAGTATGAGATAATTATTAAAAATGTAAAAAGGCTTAGAAAAATTAAAGATATTTATTTTGAGAAATAAAGGAGTGTATTGGGGAAGTTTTTTTTCTAAAAGAATATCACAAATAATTTTTATTTGTGACTATTTTCACGAAAAAAATTCAAGAAAAATAGTTTGGAGTAATCATTTGGCATGAAAAGTTTGGGGGAAATATCGTTCAAGACAATGAAGCTAATTAAGGAAGAAAACCTTATAGAAACATAGGAATGGTAAATTGGGCAAAATGTTAGGGGTAATTTCTAAACAAAGGATGTAGTTGCAAGCAAATTTTAATATAAGGGCAAAATAGTAAAGTAGGCATATCAAAACCCATTTGCAAGTGATGATCTAGGCTGCTGACCTCTCCTCCCCTCATTTTCACAACAGAAATAGAGAAGAAAGTAAGAGAGTGCAAGAGCGAGAAATGGAGGAACAAGAGAGTAGAAGAAGGAAGGAGAGGAAAACACGGTCAGAATCATGGTTATTAAAATCGGATCAAACTGGCCGATTTGACCATAAAATCAGCAAACTAGTTAAAAAAACCAGTTCGGTATGATCGATTTGATTGATTCAATATTTATTCATAATTTTCTGATTTTAAAAATTCATATATTAAATATTTCCAAAAATTACAAATTAAGATCCTATGGAAATTTTGTGATGCCTATTTTTTAATGAAAATAAAACCATTCAAAAATATTATCATTTTATCCTTAAAAATTATCAAATTCCAAACCTATTTCAAAAAATATTATCATTCAAGTTCATTTTCTCACCAATCTGGCCTAGGTTACCTCCGATTTGACTTACTAACCCTTGACCCACTACCTAGACCAGTTCAGTGGCTGATCTTGGTTTAATAGCCTTGATTGGAATTCTTACGCAAGCAAGGATCTAGACATAGGCATCCCTTCTTCAATTTCTTGGATTGTGTAGTTTGGTAGCGAGAGGGGGCGTCTGAAGTTTGGTATTTGTGATGGGGAAACCAACGATTTTGCAAGAAATGCATATATAGGTATAGATTGAAGCTTAAATATGACAATCTGTGTTGTATGTGTTTAGGTGGATTCAAGTTCTCTAAAATCAAGGCTAAGGAAAAATCGGAATTTCTTAATAATGCATGAAACCAATGCAGTGTATGGGTGTAGAAGCCTATTGGGTGATTGCATGTTATTTACGGTTTTTACAAGTACTAACTGAACCTAGGTATCTGTTTAGATGAGGTTTAGATTAGTTTATCTAATGAAAAGATAAGAGAAATTATAAATGGTTAAAAGTGATTGATATAAGTGATATATTCTAGCAGTTGGAAATTAAAGGTGTTACAAGCTATCGGAGATGATGTTTCTGTTGGGATCCGTACACGCATCGAAAGAATTCTCATCCATTAAAACTTACGAATCTCATTGAGAGGATCCATCAACGGCGTTTAAATCAAGGTTTGTTAGAAACAATACCTATGTGAAATTGTGAGCGTCCAACATTCGATTTGATCTGGTGGGCTACCTACTCGATCAACAAGAGCAAACTCTGCGAATCTCCTCCCTCTACCGGTATCTTCACGAACAGCCTCCACCACCGACGGCAGCGTGCTAGCACCTTCAGTATTCTCGCGTCTCTCTCTTTTCTCCCTAGGGTTTCTCGCGGCTTTTCCAATACGTTTTACAAATGTCCTGTAGGTTTTTTTTTTCAAAATCCAATAAGTGTACTATATTCAAAAGTAATCCTTATTAATCTGGAAATTTGAATTTGGATTAAAATAATATATTAATTAAATCTATCCAATAGATCTAATCTATTTATTTAATCCAAATTAAAAGCCTTCTAATATAAGATATGATATCAATCTATTTAATTAAATCCGAGATACTATATCTCAATTCAAATTAAATTAGATATATGATATCTATATTCGAAAATTAAATCGAGATACAATATCTCAATTTGTTTTAGATATTTAATTTATCAAATAAATTAAATATAAAACAAATATTATTTAATAATATTATAATATTATTTTCGAATTTAATAATATATATATATACATACATATATATATATACATACATACATCCTAGATTAAATACAATATTCATTAAATCTTAGACATATCTAAAATTCAATGAATCTGGAAACTTTTGCTCGTGTTGGGCTATTCTTGTGTGCGACCCTGCAGGCCCACATGAGATTGGCAGCGGGCCAATACCGTACCACCCCACAAGTCACAAGCGGCCTCTAGCAAGACATTGCGATTACCCAATTCATATGGGGATCGATGATACGATACAACCTATCGTACAACCATGTCACGTCCCTTTTGTCACACGATAATTTGGTCAAGGATGAGGCATGGATAATGTCAACTTCTTGTTCCTGACCATCACTTTCTCGATTCTTGAGTAGTCTAACAATTGAAATGAAAACTCCTTTCCATCATAGTATGGCCATACATTTCTCTGACTCACTCATCGACGTGCCCAGTATTATCTCTCTACAAATGTGAGGGACAAATTCCATCTTGACCATTCACATTCCTCTGCATGAAAACCACTGATCTCGATCCAAGCCTTTATCATCACCCGGTCAAAGGTGACTTTTGACTAGGTCAAAGATCAGCGACTCATCATGTAGGAATCCATGATGATCTCAGGTCAAAGGGCGTGACGCGATTATACATGAGAAAAGCTTATGACTTAATCCATGCAGCTTTCTCATAGTGGGTCGGTCCAGCACCTTGTACTCTTACAAGTGCCTATGATTTTGCTTCGTATCTCCATACCTCATCAAAGTCATACTGGTCTTATTTCATCTTCGCTCCCGCGTAGATGACCGACCAGGGACATTTAGGATAATTAATAAGATATATCCAAGGATACAGTTATCACTATAAACATGCAAATGATATGATAACTAAACGGAGAAATACTTTAAATAACATAAACGTTTAAAGTACAATGACTTGCCCCTAGGGCATAATTTCCAACAGTTTGGGGTCTAAAACTTTGAGGATACAAATGCTGCTAGAATTTTCTAAGTGAACTAGTATTATGATGAAAGCTTCATGCGTTCCAATTTTTAAGGATGAAATTTTACAAGGAACTTTCTGTTTGATGCTTTCCCATACGAAATGATTATCTTAGATTCTTAAACCATGTTTACAGGTGTTAAAATGATGGTTTAATAACCATTGTAGAAGCTGGAAAATTTCAGAATATTAAATATGGTGCTTTGAAATGTTTGAATGTCAAATAAAGCGTTTTAGACTATTGGGTTATGGATTGAAGTTTCAACAAAAAAAAATGATTGGAGCAATGTGTATCAAAGTTGGAACAATTTCAGAAATGAGGAATTTCCATATTTGAGGTGAAGACTATAAGAAATTTAGAGGAGTCAATGTGGTAACTAATTGATCATCAATTGTCTGTGTGTATTATGATGATATGAGTGTACTGGGAAGTTAAACAAAAGAAAAACTGACTTAAGTGGTTCAGTTTTGATGCTGATGAATTCTGTAAATGACATAATGGAGCATTGATATTTATGTGAGGTATAATTAGGGCAAACAACCTCTTATGCACATGTAATTTGGTGATCATTGAGCACACATCACAAGCTTTAAAATAAGTCCTAGAACACAATAATCGGATGTGTACATTGGAAGCTATGAATTTCAAAGTTTGGTTAAAAAAAACTGGAAGTTTTACCAAATGAGTAGTAAATGTTGATGCCGGAATTTTGAACTTATATCCATGATTTGATGCTGAATGTTATTTGTCAGTTGTAGAGGATTAAAAGATATTTCAATATAGCTTTGAACCACTTCATTTTGAGTTTCCTAGATTGAGTTATGATTTTCCAAAGTTCATTGAAAGATTAAAGGTAGATGTTGTTTAAAGTTAGGATTCTATGAAGAGTTAGTTAAGTTATAAATAGTGAATGGTATAAGTATTAATCTATCGTTACCTATATATACATGATTAGAATTTGATATTTGCCCAAGCCCAACAAGAAAGAAGGAACTATCAATGAAAGAAATAAAGAGAAGGCAAAATGTAAGAAAGGATAAGAGGTACTCCCTCCAGTCCTAATTATATGAACACTTTTGTAGTGCAATTTACATTATAAAAATGTTCCTATAATTATGACCAGAGGTAGTAGTAACTTTTTCTTTCATGTGATTCTATATTGATTGTTGTATGTCCGTTTGTGCTATCATGCTGATTGTGCATGAGAACATGAAGATTTCCTTACATGAGATTTTTTGCCAAGGCAATTTGCTCTAGCTAATTATTCATTTAATTATGTATGCGCATCAGTCAGTAATTAGCTAAGTAATCTGTACGATGTATAGGCCTCATTGATGATCCAATGTTGTAAGGTATTGTTCTCAATGACTTATAATGCATGCTTAGTTGTGATTTTACACGATTAGCATGGAAAATTTGTTATTGTTAATATTTCCCCGAATCTCATACCCCTTTTCCATGACTTATAGCAAAGGCAGGTACTTCTAGGGGCTAGGGCGTTGTGATTGGTGAAGCCTGAAAAAGGTAGGAGCTAAAGGAGTTTAACATAAATATTTTGCTTGAGTGTTGGCTATCTATTTAGCCATGATTCCCTTTAGTATTTGTTATATGTATATGTATATGTATGTATATAAATCTTGTAGTATGTAAATACCCTCCATTAGAAGGAAAGCTAAAGCTATAGTAGCAGTGTCATCTACAGTGATGACTGCAGACTTTGTTAGATGCTAGATTTACATATTAATATATGTTTAGATGCTGGGCAAATGTGCGGAAAGTTCCCTGAAAGATTTAGATGCCAAACTTCAAGTTTTAGTTACAAGTGTCAAACAGTTAAACAAGTAACTATTAGATATGAATTATAGAGTAAAAATTATATTCTACAAAATTTGATGAAGGTTTTATATTTCAAGAATCAGTGTTCAAAACTAAGAAAACTCGAGCGTTACTTTGTCAACGAAAGCTTTTGGCAAAAAAGGGTTTAGAAGTACATACGGAGCACTGTAGTAAGTTCAGATAAAAGATTGTTTTGGATTTTTGAATTAGGTTAAGTAGCAAAGTTGCTCTAGAAGTTTTCGCTGAGAAGCAATATTTCCCTTGAATTTTTTTTTGTCTCAATGTTGCCCCCAAAGTTTCAAAACATAGTAATGTTGTCCATTTCCGTTAAAAACTTAACAGTCAACGTGAACTTTATGGCTGTCAATGTTAGTTTTTTTTATGTAATATGGCAACATTACCACGTTTTAAAACTTTCAGAGTAATACTGAGACAAGAAAAACTTTCAATGTAACACTGTGCTGGGCCTTTACTTCTAAGACAGATTTATTACTTAACCCTTTTGAATTTTCATAAAATCCCATTCCTTATAAAGAATCATACCTTGAGTTTTCAGAAAAGTTTTTAAAAGGCTTAATCTTTTAGGTTATTAAATGGGCTATTGGAGGCTCTGAATTAATAGAGGCCACATACAAATCATTGTTAATACACAAGAAACCAAATGAGAATAGATCCCTCCTTTTTCTTTAGAATTTTTCTCTTTTTTAAAAAAAAAAAAAAAAATCTCTTGCTCTCTCTGAAGAGAGTGATACTTCATACGCATGGTTGGTTGCAACAATCTTTTTACTCTTTCAACAAACGCCATCAGTTATTGAGGTGTCTGAGCAGAGCAGAAGTGAAAGAAATGATGAAGATGAGTGGAAGGTGTGAAAGCCATTATATGTATTTACGATCATCTGCCAAGGCATCATGAAGACTCAACTTCAACTGAAAGAAACATACCACCTCCAGTAAGACCTAATTGATTTTTTTAAGAGCAAGTACGACAGCTAAATAAGTTACTTAATCATATAATATTTTAGACACTTTTAGATTATACTACCTCCGGTCCTAAATATAAAACTTGGTTGACTTTAATTGAGAGATTAAAGAAATTACTTATATTACTTTAAGTATTTATATTTATCATTTTTTGTCAAACTAATTTGTTTAAATTATAAACTTATATGTAATTTAATCATACATAATATAATATATGATTAAGCAATTTATTTAACTTCTTTAATGTTGCTAAAAAAAGTCAAATATGTATTTAAGACCGGAATTATTATATTAGTTCATAAGTTAAGCAAAATAGTTTGGAGGAACAAAATAAATATAAATATTTTAAAGTAATTTGATTAGTTTTCTTAATATCTCCAAAAAAAAGTAAATTGAGTCTTATATTTAGGGCTCTAGGTAGTATTATGATTTTAAAACAACCCAACCCAACCCAATTTCTACACCTACAGCTTAGGCCCAACTAGAGGGATTAGACTTGTAGTCACTCTTCCAATTTCTACAGCAACTACTTGTATCACTCTAAATGATAGATTTTCCAGTTCTTACAAACTCGTGACATAATTCAGATGTTGTTGATAAATTAATCAAATCTGGATGTTTAAGAATATCAAGCTCAAAATATTGTAACTCCATTTTCAAATGCAATTTGTCCTGTTCTGTGAAATCTTTAGAATAAAATTTATCAACAAGCTTGCAAATATCATCACTACTAAATGACTTGTACTTATTTCTTATATCTAAAGTCATGCTCAAAGCAAGCAATTCAACAGTATTATCATTGAACCTATTATTTAATTCTTGCAATTGATAATCAATAAAAGTACAAAAGATATTTACCCTATAAAATTTTTCGGTAGAAAAATCACCTTATTCATTTTGAACACAATCTCTCCTTCCATTATATTTTGCACTCATATCTGGTTTGTCAATGTCATGTTTTATGCAAAATTCTTGAACATAAACCAAGAAAGCATCCCAACATGTCTCTTAGTTTCTAAAGTAACTCTTTTGTAGATGAAATCAGATGTAAAACATTTGAAATATTTTGAGACTCTCATTGCAAAGCTTGACATAGGACTTCAGTAATACCCATAATCTCTTTCATAAGGTGCAATATGATCACAAAATCAAAAGATGTCAATGATGAGTATGCATTATCTGCATCACCACGATGTGATGTTATCTTTTCTTCATTAGAAATATTGTCAGGAACTTCACATGTGCTTGAAACATTTTAAACAAACTACATATGGAATTATAATGACAACTCCAACGAGTAACTCCAGCTCAATGCAAAGTATCAATCTGATTAAGACCAACTCTCGATTCGAGTTCATCAATTGCAATCATTCTTGCAATTTCGTTTGTTTGGGCAACCATTAACTCATCATTACGTTTACAAGAAGAAGTAACAATATTAATTATGAAGTTCAATTTTTTAAAAAAACTGATGAACATGTTTTACCTCATGAGATGCAGCAACCAAGGCAAGTTGAAGGCGATAAGATAAGCAATGGACATAATAAGCATATGGGCACTCATCGCAAATTAAAGTCTGCAATCCATTCCATTCACCTCGCATATAGTTAGCTCCATCATAGCCTTGTCCTCAAATATTTTAAATGTCAAGATTATGGTGACAGAGAGTATTGAATATTCTTTGTTCAAAGTCTTAGTACTTGTATCTTCCACATGTACAAAACCAAAAAACATTTCCCCCATAAAACAATCTTTATCGATATATCTCAAAACAATAGTCATATGCTCTTTTTTAGATACATCACTAGCTTCATCAACAATAAGACAAAACTTGGCATTGGAAATTTCTTCTTGTATTGTGTTCTTTACCTTTTAAGAGAAAACATGAAGAATTTCCTTTTGAATTCGAGGGAACTATATAATGCATTTTGAGGAGTTTTTTCTAAAACAACTACAGCAACTTCTTGATTACAAGAAACTAAAAAATTTATCATCTTGAGAAAATTATCCCCATTAAGTGAATCTAACTTTTCATCATGACCTCTTAAAAGCAAAACCTTGAAGAGCTAGCCATATTGTCACATCCACAGAAACTTGTAATCTCAAACATTAGTTGCAATCTCTTGAGAAGTAAGTTTTCAACCAATATCTCAATATGTTGAAATTGGTTTATAAGATCACTACATGAACTCACAACATTTTTTTGCATTGACATAACATTTTTCCAGGATGGCGTAGAAAAGCACAATTTTCTCCATCATTAAACTTTTTCCAATTTTTAAATCCCTCAATAACAAATGTATTAAGTCCAAAACGACCACTGTCACCTGGTTTACTAAATAAATAACAAGGCAAACAAAATGCAACATTTTTACTTGGATAATACTCTAACCGAGATGGAAACAAAACAAACCAAGAAGAACAAAAATGACGTCGATTCTTCTCTAGCCCATTTTGAAGCTTGCACTAAAATGGACCAAGTTCAAGATAAGGATGATGAATTTCATTTTGTTGATTTATAGGATATTTCCATATTGGAGGCCGTAGTACAAGATCTTTTTCCAATAAAGCAAGATCGACTTCTTTAACTACCACTTTATTTTCAATTCTAGGAGACTTTGAAGAAGAAGTCTCAGTATTTGACAATTCAACATTAGAAGTAGATGAGGGTAAAGACTCAGTATTTTTTCTCTTAAAACAAGTATTAATAATAACACTCTTCCCCATAATAATCATCTACAGTTGTGCATAAGCACAAATGCAAATTATGTCAAATAGGAAATAAATATTCAGAAAATTACAACCAAAGGAAATTCAAGCAAATACCATGGATAAACCACCCAGAGTGACAGTCTCAGTCTCAGTCTCAGAGTAAAACTACTTGGACGTCAACTTAGAGAAGTTTTCAATTCTCCATGTGAATTTCTCATTGGGTAAATGACTTGTTTGTTGATTATCCATTTGTAGTTTTTGCACAGCCCACCAATTTCAACACGTAAACTAGAAAACACAAACCCCTTAAACTTCTTCGAAAAGAAACCAAATAAAAAGTTAAACTAATGATTTACAACCCTTAGTAGAATAATTTGTGGTCAAGCAACTCTTAGCCGTATTTAACCCTAATCAATTAAGAAAGACAAGAACTTAGACTTAACGGAAACACAACAAAGTGCTTTAAAGATTAGAATACATATACAACATTCGATCTCCCATATCAGATCTTGGGAGTCACGATATGAAACAGCGAGAATAAGTAAGACAACAAAGTTAGCAGAAAGAAACATACCTTGGCAGTTTCTACGCAAGTGTGAATCGAAAAGTGCAGAGAAGGTCAAGGGGCTAACAACAAGATAAAAATATGAGTTAAAGGTTGAACAATGAGAAAGCTCAAGAGAACTCCTATATATATATAATATTTTTTTTCCTTTAAATTTTAAGGGGTGGTGGGCAACCCTAGCCCTCTTAGTTCTGCCTCTGTTAGAAGAACAACAAGAAAATAAATAAATATATATATATATATATATATATATATATATATATATATATATATATATATATATATATAAGCAATGGTTTATTCTTGGTTTCAGACACAAATCATTGTTGATAAGCCATTTCACTAGCACTAGCTAAGCATCGGGCTCCGGGCATGTTCACGGGTTCCTACTACACACCTATTTTGCTCTTCAATTCACCCCATACCAAAACCACAGCTGTATGTTGACCATTGTTGAGCCTTTTCCCTTCCCTAGACCTTATCTCAGATTCAAAATTCAAAATGTTGAACCTCCTATTTGACGACAAGAAGACGGTCCAGAGAGGATCTAGAGGTAAGGGTTTTGTGAAAAGTGTGAGGACGGTAGGGAAATGCTCTCACCCTGTTTTTCGATCCAGCTTCTCATCCTTTTTTTTTTTTAGGCACCATTTCCGAGTTTTAACCCCAAAGAAGAAGACGTTGTTAAAGTTCCGGGTTATAATACCCTATGTTTTTTATAATGAATATGAAATTATTCTTTTCTTTTCTTTTCTTCCACCTTCGATTTACCCAAACATTTCAATTGTTTGTTTCCGGATATCAGTGTTGGGATTAATCGTAACGTATGTTTTCAGTTTTCAAACCCAAATTGAATCTATGGGTTTCCTTTCCTTTTTTATGGACGAGAACTTGCTTGACGATATTATCCGAAGGCTTATCTCAGCTAAGAACGTTAGAACGACAAAGCAAGTTCAGCTTACGCAGTCCGAAATATGCCAACTCTGTGTCTCTTCCAAGGAGGTCTTTCTCAGCCAGCCTAATCTTCTCAAACTCGAAGCACCGATTAAGATTTGTGGTAATTACAACCATTCTAATTCATTTGGCTAGAGCCGTCAGTATTAATTTGTTGGGCTTGATTCCATTTCATGGGTCTTTGATTAGTTTGAATAAAGCATTGATAATTTCCTTCCGCCTTCGATTTCCCTCAACTTATGAGACTTTTATCCTGTACTGGAAGTAAGGATGGTGAGGAGGCAAAGAAGAGGATGCAACAGAGAAGAGGCAGAGAAGATGATGTGACGGTGATGCTTCCACCATCATCATTGAGGAACATAAAGCACCTCAATTATTATGCATTTTATTAGATTGAAGACTCATGCAATTAATCTTAATTAGTGCAACTTAATTGCCAATAAATAATTATTAATTATTTGCCAGATTACTATGTTTATGAGAATATGTAAAATTAAGGTATTACATCATAGGCTTAATTAAACAATAATTTCATTTTCCTTCCTCTTCAATGAACGGTAACAAATAGAATAAACCCAAATAAAATGTAACATATATGCGATTCTACAAAGCCAAAGTAATGAAAATACATGGTGTAATTTTGAAATCGACATTAAGAAATGAATATATATCTTACTTTTTAACTTTCGTATTATCGGTGTCTTCATCATTCAAGAGCTCAAATAAAGAACAAATTCCTCATCATATATTTATTTGTTAATGAGTTTGGGCTTTATTCTTATGTTCATTCACATTCATCTCTTGTTTGTTCTTGCTTATATTGAGCTATTTGTTGCTTCCTTCAATGTATCAATAGTGTGAGTCATTTTCTTCAGCTTTCCTTCACTGTTCGAATTCCTGAATTATCATCAAGGTCAACTATATATCTTGGACGTAAGAATACGATAGCAAGTTGGAGATTCTTTTAATTCTTTTATTGATTTTTTAAAGAACAATTTCATTTTAGTTTAAGTTTATTTATTTTAAGATTCTTCATTTGCATTTTTGTTTCTTTTCAGTGTATTTTCAAAAGAATATCATGTCACCATCCTTCTATATACTAAAAATCTATTTGAATTAAAGGTAAGTAATTGAATATAAATTGTTTATTTTACATTTCAATCAATTCCATTTCCTTTAACAAGAGAACTCATTTTTTTGGGTAGTATATTGCTGTGGAAACAAGAGATGTTTGAGCTTTTTTTTGGCTGCGCTAAGATGATAGTTAAAAATGAATAATTAATCTGAATTGTGTAGTTATCATTTTAAGTTATTTATTTTACTTCCTTATATCCTTAATATAATACCCAATTGCCTTTTTTTTTTATATAGATATTAAGCTAAATAAATTATTTTAAAATATTTATATTGATCATTTTTCTCCAAACTAATTTGTTTGACTCATAAATTGATATATAATATAATGACACATAACATATAATATGACTAAGTAATTTATTTTAGTTGGCAAAAAAAAAGGTAATTTATTTGACTTTCTTAATCTTTCAAAAAAAAGTCAACTAGGTCTTTTATTAAAATAGAGGGAGTAAAGTTTTAGGAAAAATCATCATAAGTCCTAGGTAAGAAAAAAAATCGATATTGACAAGATCCAAAAATAATTCAATTTTTTAACAATTTTAACTTGTAAATAACGCAACTAAATTTTTAAATATGGAAATTCAACTTATAAATAAAGCATTGCCAAATTTGATTTTTAAACGATGTCTCATAAATATAGAAGTTTGATTTTTAATTCAATTTCTTTTAGCATTGGGATATATATTAGAAGCAAAATATTGTTAATTTTTTTTGTCAATATTTAGATTTTATATTAATTTGCAAAAAAATATAACAGCAGAATGCATACTTTTTACTTGATTTTTTTATTTATAATATGGGAGACGCTGTTAGAATTTAATATTACGTTTAATATTAAATTAATTCTATTAATGGCCCACATTAATTCCTTTTTGGTAACCGTCATTAATTTTAAGTACCAATCAATCTGTGATAATTGTGTATTGAATACACAATGAATTTCCTTTTATGACTCTGTGATGGCCAAAGGAATTCACTGTGAAATTCTTTTGGCCCCCGAAGCCGCTTGGACATTCGTAAGAAAGACACCATCTGCATGATCGAAAGCGAAAGGGTGGAAAATTTGAAACTTGATTGTCGCGTATTTGTTAGTTCGTTCTTACGGAAACAAATCAATGGTTGGAGGTATTTGTGATCTCTTCTTCATTTTCCGCATTGATCTAATTGCAGTTCTAGTTTTTTGCATAATTAGATCACTATAGATCTAACATTTGGTATCAGAGCCATGATTTCCTCTGCCTTGAATTTTATCGATGAAAATTTATTTTCTGCATAATTATGGAGAAATTGCATGCATATGAATAATCTGGATTTTAATCTTTTCTGGATTTATTATGAATATATGTATGCTTATTTCATCGAGAAAAGAAATAAATGTTTCATAGTAGTTCATATGATTTATGGGTTTTTCAGACTGTATGATTGTTGCTGCTTTGAAAATATTAATTTGTTTTGTGCAAATTAATTAAGTCTGCAAAGAATGTAAAAGAACACATATTAAGGAGCAAAGAAACCAGAAAAATAAAAAATTTATGATTCTGGAAATATACGTTGCTTTTGTATCAATTGTTGCAATTTTGATTATTGAAACCTGAGTCATACAGTAGATATCCCATGTATAAATTTTTCATTTTATCGGCTAAATAAGAATAAAAGAATATGGATTTCGATTTTGATTTTGTTTTGATTTCAAATTCAAAATTCTTTGATTCGAATCTGAACGATCTTTGTTGGGTTAAGCTTTTACTATGAATCTGGATTTTCGGATTCCTGGGATTTTCGATCTGGGTTTTCATTTGATCTGGTGGTCTTAAGTTTTCTGTATGATTGTTCGACAATGAACAGTGTAAAACCCAGTTTTGTTTTTCAAAATCAAGTTCATGCTTTTAGATTCGGTTTTTCACAATTATTTGTGTGATTCATGTCAATATTAAGCTCTTAAGGGTTTTCCCATGATCTCCGCCGTTAAAATCGACGGATTTTGAGCCCTCCGGTCGACGGAAAATGTCACCTTAGAACGCGGGTCGCGGCAGCAGTTACCGGGTCGTGGGTCGGGTAGGGTTGACGAAAACGGGCGAGGGAGAACGAAGGCACGGCGTCGTTTTGCTTCAGATTGCAACTCTGCGTTTTATTTAATTTAATTGGCCCAGATCTATTCTGTTTAGGCCAAAGCCCATGCGCGTTTTTGGTTTCTGTTCAAAAAAAAAAAAAAGGCGCAGAATCGCTTAAATCAAAGAATGGTCTCAAGCAGATTCGAACCCCAGACATAAAGGCGCGTGAGCGCCTCAAGAGCTGGCGCTCTGCCAGCTGAGCTACACGCTCATTTGTGTTCAATAATGCGCATTTATAATATTTAAATAAGTTTTTAATTGTTTCAAAAAACACGCTGAAGGGAAAAATTGACTCTCCAGGATTCGAACATAGAACCAGGGGGTGCATGGGCGCCTATAAGCTGGCGTTTGGCCAGCTGTGCTACTGGCTCCCTTGTGTGTAATTTTTCAACGTTTATTTATTTAAACAACTTTTCATAGAAAATCAGAATTTAAAAGTGCAGAAGGTGGGAATCGAACTCACATGGTTTTGATCCAAAGCCTTAATTGGGCCCTTCAGACCATTAGGCCAAGCTGACATTTCTGTTTTATTTATAGATTCTGAATTTACATATAAATTATGATTTTTTGGATTTATATAAATCTGAAATTATTATTTATTTGGAATTTCATGCTATTATGAATTACATATTTTAGTTATGCATGTATTAATTATTATTTAATTATTCATGCACTATTATGTTAAATAATATGCAAAGCATGACATATCCAATTTTATTTTGATATTGCTTATGAGTTTGTTGCAATATTATTTAGAAAATTTCTTTATGGATACTATTGTGTTTTTAAATCATATGGGCCATGATTGATTATTTTCTTGGCAGCCTGTTTTATGTGAAATTCATTTTCTCACATCAATCTAAATTGTTTAAATTGAGAAAAGTTAATTTTGGCAACTTGCACATTTTGGGAAATTTTGAAAAATTATATCTATTATATTTTGAGTTATTTAATTGTCTAAATATTTAGAAAAATTTACTTTAGACAATTATATATCTTTTTCAAATTGTTGAAGCCAAACTTTAGGTGTATTATGCCAAAATTAATTCTTTAAACAATATTTGGATGCATAAAATAGTGGGAGAATTTGTCTAAGATGATTATTTAATCACATTTTGTTGATTAAATTGATCAATTAAATTCTCATTAAAATTTGTACATATTTGGAATCTAAATGCACAATATTGATTTTGTTGATTAATATTAGAAATATTAATTTAATCAAAGTGGGAGGATTGTATTTAGTCACTTATGTTGATTAAATTAATTGTTTACGTCCTTCATGAAGTTGTGCATATATGGAATTTTAAGTGCATTTTATTGATATTTGTGATTAATTTGCATGCTAGAGTGGTAGCTACAGCACCCTCTTATAACATGCATAAATAATCACATATAGGTTTTTAGAATATCAATCTTTGGAATGTGAGTAAATGAAATTTTATTCACATTAATGATTTAATTGATTAAATTAATTAAATTCCTAAGGACATTGTGTGTGTATGGTATTTACATTGTGCATATTTGATATTAGTGATTAGCATACATATTTGTTTAAGGAATATCTACAATATCTTTATACACATGTTGTATGCATGTTTAATCACATAAGGTTATACCATATCAAAATTATGGTCACATGTACAATTAGAATACACAATGTTGTGATGTCTTTATGATGAGTATGTAGAACCGAGGAGTAACCAAAATATCCTCACTAGGCACATAAGCTCTATTTTGTTCTAATGAACAAAATACATCATACAAAGATTTACAGACATCCATTGTAATTAAATATGTGGTTATAATTAATCTTTGCCTACAGGTAGATAATTATGATCATAGTTTTTAATTAGGGTGGAATGGAACGACTTTATATTTTCTAAGTAGCCCACAGGCATTAGGAGATATAACTGCATTCTAGTTTCATCAATTCGAAATAAATTCATGCTATGCTAATGTCTTTGCCCACAGGTAGACTTTAGTGATACGAATTTATAATTATATGATCATTAAGATAGAATATCAAATTATATTCTTAATGTACCCACAAGAATTGAGAATAAGGAAATAATTTGATAGTTTTATCATAAAGGTATACATGGATCTAATTGAATTATAACTTTAGCCCACAGGCAAGTTGTATGTCAGTAGATTCATGGTTTTTTAAGCATGATTTACATTGGTAAAACGTGATATATTATTAGTCTTAAATTTTAGTTATAAGCATGTATGTACTATGCAGTCATACAACTGCGATTTTCTACGATATGAAAAATGATATTCCCAAATTGAGGGGTGATAACTATAAAGTATCATTCATTTGGGGTGGATGGACATTTGTTATGATATTAGGAAAGACGGACCACCTTCTATCGTTAAGACCAGCACTCTAGATGAGGTTGATCTATATGAAAAATGGGAGCGATCTAATCGCCTCTCTGTTATGTTCATAAAGACATCAATCTCTGCTGGCATTCAAGGTTCTGTCGAACAACATAACAAGATTAGGTCACTTCTAAAGGCTATGGTTGAACAACTTTAGACTTCAGATAAGGCACTTCACAGCACCCCAATTATGAAGTTTTCATCCCTGAGACTCACTATAGTAATAGATGTGTGTAAGCACATCATGCAGATAAGGGACATTGCAGCTCAACTGAAGTTGACATGTCTGATTCTTTCATTATACACTATATTCTTAACACTCTTCCACGGCCATGTGGACCCTTCAAGATATCCTATAATGCACATAAGGATAAATGGTCAATTAATAAATGTTTGACCATGTGTGTTCAGGAGGTGGGAAGGCTGAAAATGAAATGGGAGAATTTCTTGAATATGACTTGATTAGTGGGAGTGATGAATTCAAAAACATTGTTTCTGAAAAACATTATTCAAATACTCAACCTTCCACTTCAAGTTTGAGATTAGTTGTTAATAATGTTTCTTTAGTTCAACCGAATATTGTACAACCAGTCATTCAAGAGCCATAACCTGCTGATATTGATCCAATAGATCAAGTTGTTGATGAGGAACAAGAAGAAATTGTTGAGCAACCATTTGAACAACAAGTTCCTTAACAAGATAACGAAACAACATTAAGTAGATCTACTAGAACAATAAGATCAGCGATACCTAGTGAATATATAATGTATCTACATGAATCTGACTGTAATGTATGAGCTGAAAATGATCCTGAAATGTTTTCACAAATCATGAACTGTAGATCATGGTATGATGCTATGAAGGCTAAGGTGAATTCTAAGGCATCTAATAGAGTCTGGAATCTTGTTAAGTTACCTGATGGTGTAAAAGCCACTGAATGAAAATGGGTCTTTTAAAACAAAGAGAGACTCAATGGGCAACATTGACAGATATAAGGCAAGACTCATTGCTATAAGATTCACTTAAAGAGAAGGAATCAACTACAAGGAGACATTTTCTTCTGTATTTAAGAAAGATTCTCTTCATGTCCTTATAGCATTAGTTGCACATTTTGACTTGGAGATGCAACAAATTGGATGTGAAAACGGTCTTTCTCAATGGAGATCTAGAGGAAAAGGTTTATATGAAACAAACCATCAGGATTTTCCTCTAATAATGGTGAGCATTTGGTGTGCAAGCTCAAGAAGTCTATATATGGATTAAAACAAGCTTCCCATCAATGGTATTTAAAATTTCATAATGGTTATCTCTTCATTTGGTTTTATAGAGAACATTGTGGATGAATGTATATATACCAGAAGGTCAGTAGGAGCAAGACTTGTTTCCTTATTCTATATGTGGATGATAATTTACTTGCAACCAATGATAATGGTTTACTGTATGAGGTGAAACAATTCCCTTGTGAAAACTTTGACTTGAAGGATATGGGAGATGTATCTTATGTCACTGGCATTAAGATACATAGAGACAGACGTTTGTGTTTGTCTCAAGAGACCTATATCAACAAAGTTTTGGAAAGATTTGGGATGTGGAATTGTTCACCAAGTATAGCTCCTATTTTGAAAGGTGATAGGTTCAATTTGGACCAGTGCCCAAAAATTGGCTTTTAGCGGGAACGAATGAAAAACATTCCTTATGCTTCAACAGTATGAAGTCTTATGTATGCTCAGGTCTACACAAGACCTGACATAGCATTTGTTGTTGGAATACTAAGGAGATATTGGAGTAATCCGGTATGGACCTTTGGAAAGCTGCAAAGAAGGTATTGAAATACCTTTAAGGTACTAAAGAGTACATGTATAAGTACAAACGAATCAACAATTTGGAAGTGATTTGGTTACTACGATTTGATTATCTTGTTTGCATTGACTTAAGAAAATCCGCTTCGGGATATATTTTCATGCTAGCCAATAGAAGCTGTATCATGGAGTAGTAAAAGCGTCTTTAATTGCTACTTCCACTATGTAAGTTGAGTTTGTATCTTGTTTTGAGACTACCTCACATGGTGTATGAATGAATAGTTTCATTTCTCGGCTTAGAATTATGGATCCAATTTCTAGCCTATTGAGGTAATATTGTGACAATTCAGATGCTGTTTTTATGGCTAAGAACAATAAAGGTGATAGTCGAGTCGAGCATATCGACATTGAGTGTCTAGCCATAAAAGTGCGTGTTAAAGATAAATCAGTGGTTATTTAACACATGAGCACTGAATTGATCATTGCTGATCCTTTAACTAAAGGCATGCCTACATTGAAATTTCAGGATCATGCGAAAGAATGGGACTTGGTTCCCTTATGAGATTTTTCGTTGTAAGAACGATGTTATTTATGAAACTCTATTTGTGATACTTTCTCATTCAGTATTGCGCACATATTTAATTTGAGAAATATCATTAAGTTTGGACCTAGAGTAAACGTAGGGTTTATTCATTAAGTTACTTGGGCTTGGGAAACATGATGCACTGTGATACATGGAAGATATTACTCGCTTTAAGAGGACCTATCGCTATGATCCGTGCATTTTGTATCTCAGAAGGTATATACCGAAGTATGTGGACCAAGTGGGAGAATGTTAGAATTTAATATTACGTTTAATATTAAATTAATTCTATTAATGGCCCACATTAATTCCTTTTTGGCAACCGTCCATTAATTTTAGTAACGGCCCAATCAATACGCAATAATTGTGTATTGAATACACAATGAATTTCCTTTTATGACTCTGTGATGGCCAGAGGGAATTCACCGTGAAATTCTTTTGGTCCCCTGAAACCTGCTTGGACATTCAGAAGAGCACACCATCTGCAGAGTCTGAGCAAAGGGTCAGAAGGACTGAAGCTTGGATTGTTCGTGACTGTTCGTTCCCGTTTACTTCTGGAAACAAATCAATGGCTGGAGGTATTTGTGATCTCTTCTTCATTTTCCGCATTGATCTAATTGCAGTTCTAGTTTTCTGCATGATTAGATCACTATAGATCTAACAGACGCATCATTGCATTTTCCGTCACATGTCAAAATATTGAGAATTTTTTACCAAAAAGTTGAGAAATTTTCTTTCTGATACATAAATATCAATATTTACCACACACACAAAAATTAATTTGGAAATATATAAGATGAAAAATAAATTTAAAGTGAGCACTAATGAGTATTTTATATTTTATAAAATAATGAAGTATTTTAACTTATATTTATCTTATGTTATTTTTATTTACAAAATATGTGGGAAGATTTCAAATTAATGTACACAAAAATTAAATAAAATCATTTTTTATATGAAACTAGAAATAATAAGATTTCCTTCCTTCCTTCTTTCTTTCTTTTTTTTTTTTTTTTTTTTTTTTTTTTTTTTTGGACTAAAGAATACTTGTAGTCCTTTAAGTTTTACTTGAGGTATACTTTTGGTCAGTAACTTTATAAGGTATACATTTGGTACTATATTTCTAACACCGTTTATATTATTAACGAAAATATTGATATAGTAAATTTAAGTGATAACTGTATAATTAACAAAGTATATTTAAGTTTTATTTTTTTTATATAATATATTTACATCATTTTCCTCCATGGTTTAAGGAAAGGAACGCATGGAATAAACCCAAATGAAAGCAAAATATGAAGTAGAATAAAGCTAAAGTAATGAAAATGCATAGAATAACTTTGAAATCAACATTTCCATAATTTAATAGCTCAAGTAAAGAACAAATTCTTCACTATATCTTTATTTGTCAACGAGTTAGGCGTTATTCTTATATCCACTCATATTAATCTCTTGTTTGTTTTTGCTTTTGTAGAGCTATTTGTTGCCTCGTTCAATGTACCAGCCTTCCTTAACTGTCCGAATTCCTGAATTAGCATCAAGGTCATCTTGCAGTTAAGTATTATCTAGCTGGAGATTCTTTTGTTTTATTGTTTTTTAAGAAATAATTTCTTTTTATTTTATATAAATTTAGTTTATATATCTTGAGCCTCTTCATTTACACTTGTGTTTCTTTTCAGTGTATTTTCAGATGATCAAGTCATCATCCTCCTGCTAATCATCTATTCATATTAAAGGTAAATAATAGATTTTTTTCTATAGCATTTGCTTTACCAAGATAACACATTTTTTTGTTAGTATATTGTTGAGGGAAAAAAAGATCTTTGAGCATTTTTTTGGCTGCTAAGATTATAATGAATAATGAATAATAAATCTGAATTGTGTAATTATCATTTAAAGAAATTTTTTAAAAACTTTTTAGGAAACATTATCATAGGTCCCAGGTAAACAAAAAGTATATATTGACATGTTCCAAAGAATTCAATTTTTATTTTGCAATTTTAATTTGTAAATATGGAAAGTTTAACATACAAATATAAATTGTTAAATTTGATTTGTAAATGATTTCAATCGAACTCATAAATTTAGAAGTTTGACTAGTAAACATAAATTGTTAAACTTAACTTATAAATAACATGTCTACATTTTGTAAGTATGCCCATTTGACTCGTAAATATTAGACTTTTGATACTTACTTGTAACTTTTTTTTTTTTTTTTTTTTTTTTTTTTTTTTTAGCTGGGACCTATGGGTGATTTTTCTTAACTTTTTATTTGAAGTTTGGTGAAAGAAAAATATAAAAAAAATTACAAGTTTTTTTTTTTCTTTTGAATTTCACAATAAATTTATAACAAAGAATATATATATATATAAGAATATATATATATATATATATATATATATATATATATAGAGAGAGAGAGAGAGAGAGAGAGAGAGAGAGAGAGAGAGAGAGAGAGAGAGAGAGAGAGAGAGAGAGAGAGAGAGAGAGAGAGAGAGAGAGAGAGAGGGAGGGAGGGGGGGGGGTTTAATTAACACAGAAAAATAAAGAAGGCAATACTTTCATTTTCCTTCCTCTTCAATGAACGGTAACACACAGAATAAACCCAAATGAAAGGCAACATATATGCGATTCAACAAAGCTAAAGCAATGAAAATGCATGGAATAACTTTGAAATTAACATTAAGAAATGAATATATATCTTACTTATTACTTTGATATTGGTGTCTCCATCATTCAAGAGCTCAAGCAAAGAACAATTTCCTCATCATATCTTCATTTGTCAACGAGTTTAGGCTTTATTCTTATATTCATTCACATTCATCTCTTGTTTGTTCTTGCTTATGTTGGGCTATTTAAATTGTTGCCTCCTTCAACGTACCAACTGAGTCAGTCATTTTCTTCAGCCTTCCTTCACTGTTCGAATTCCCGAATTAGCATCAAGGTTGCCTATATATCTTGGATGTAAGTATATGCTAGCTGGAGATTCTTTTAATTCTTTTTATTGATTTTTAAAGAACAATTTCATTTTAGTTTAAGTTTATTTATTTTAAGCCGCTTCGTTTGCACTTTTGTTTCTTTTCAGTGCATGTATTTTCAGAAGAATATCAAGTCATCATCCTTCTACTAATAATCTTTTTGAATCAAAGGTAAGTAATAGAATATAAGTTGTTTACAATAAATTACATTTCCTTTAACAGGAGAACACATTTTTTTTGTTAGTAATTGTTTAGGAAACAAGAGATGTTTGAGCTTTTTTTTTTTGGGTTGCTAAGATGATAATGAATAATGAATCCGAATTGTGTAATTACCATTTTAAGTTATTTATTTTACTTCCTCATATGCTTAATATAAGACCAAATTGACTTTTTTTTTGGATATATTAAGCTAAATAAATTATTTTAAAGTATTTCTATTGATTATTTTTCTCCAAACTAATTTGTTTGACTTATAAATTGATATATAATATAACAACACATAACATATGATATAACTAAGTAAATTGCTTTATTTTGGCCAAAAAAACACTAAATAATTTATTTAGCTTCTTTAATCTGTCTAAAAAAATTAATTAAGTATTATATTAAGAATGAGAGTGAGTAACTTTTTAGGAAAAATCATCATAGTTCCCAGGTAAAACAAACTAGATATTGACAAGTTCCAAAAATAATTCAATTTTTTTAAAACAATTTTAACTTGTAAGTAACGAAGTAGATTTGTAAATATGGAAGTTTAACTTATAAATAAAGATTGCCAAATTTGATTGTAAATGATGTCTCATAAATATAGAAGCTTGATTTTTAATTCAATTTCTTTTAGCATGGGGATATATATTAGAAGAAAAACATTGTTAATCTTTTTGTCAATATTTAGATTTTATATTAATTGAAAAAAAAAATATAACAGCAGAATGCATACTTTTTACTTGATTTTTTATTTATAATATGAGAGACGCATCATTGCATTTTCCGTCAATGTCAAAATATTGAGAAATTTTTACCAAAAAGTGAGAATTTCTCTTTCTGGTACATAAATATCATATTTTACGACAACAAAAAAAGAATTTAAATTTGCAAATATATATGATGAAAAATAAATTTAAAGTGAGGCACTACTGAGTATTTAATATTTTATAAAATAATGAGGTATTTTAACTTATATTTATCTTTTGTTATTTTTACTTACAAAAGCGACCTAGGAATGAAGACATATGTGGGCAGATTTCAAATTAATGTATAAAATAATTAAATAAAAACATTTTTGATATGAAACTAGAAATAGTAAGATTTTCCTTTTAAAATAAAGTATACTTATAGTCTTTTAAGTTTTACCTAAGAGGTATACTTTTGGTCTTTAACTTTATAAAGTATACTTTTGGTATTATATTTCTAACACCGTTAATATTATTAATAGAAAATGTTGATATATCAAATTCAAATGATAATTGTGTAGTTGATAAAGCTTATTTAAGCTTTAATTTTTTTAATATAATATATTTAGATTATTAAACTGAAATAAATCAACAGATTACTGCAAATGAGATTGAGATTTTGATTGGGAAAAAAAGAAATCGAAGTTTTAATATTTAGATTATTAAAATAACATATTTAGATAATTAAACTAAAATTTTCATTAGGTTTTTGGATAGTTTTCAATTTACACATATTTAAATTTAAGAATAATACCATTTAATTACTCTAATTATTTAAGTTTTTATAGTCATCACTTGAGTTTGTCAGTATTTTTTCGTTAGAAACATTAACGATGTTAAAATTATAAAACCAAATATATATTTATTAAAGTTAAGAGACTAAAAATATACCTCATGTAAACTTAAAGGACTTAAAGGATATTTTGGCACTTTTTTTAGCTTGGAAGACCAACGTTACATTACATATAAATTCAAATAAAGAATAATTTGTGTTCATTTTTTATTTTTATTTTGTTTATTTATTTAAAGTCTCAAATATAGTTTACGCCGTTCTGGTTTAGAAAAAAAAAATATAGTTTAAGCTATTGTTTCTTTTCTTTTTTCAGAGTCAGTTCTAAATTTCTAATCATCATCCTTCTCATTCGCTTCCCATTAATTATTGCTCTGCCTCCAAAAAAACTCAAAATTTATCATCAATTCATATCGAAGGTAAATAACTGAATATATATATATATATATATATATATATATATATATATATATATATATATATATATATATATATATATATATATATAAATACATGACAATAAATCGTATTTCTTTTAACAAGGGAACATTAGCCTAGGCGGAACAAGCCCAGCGATATTCCTGCTTATACCCAGTTATAAAATCACTATAATAATAATTATTATTATTATTATTATTTCTTTGAGAATTCTTTTTATTTCGATATCGAGATGATAATTAAAAAAAATGAATAATTTGAAATTTTCCTTCCATCTGAATTCCACCAAAAAAAATAAAAAAATAAAATAAAAAAATAAAATCGGTACAAATTTTGTATACCTTGTGGTACTTATTTCAATCAACTAAAGATATGTGTTTAATTATTAATATATGATTCACCCTCAAACTAATTTTTGTTATTAATACTTTAATTTTTTTTAAAAAAATTAATGCACTTATACTTTTTTTCAGCATTAAGTTCACTAATACTAATTTATTGGAAGCAAGTAATTTAAATATATAAGATTAATTTCCTCCATTATACAATAAATTTACAGTAATGAATTCGTAGAATTTCTTCTTTTTCTTGTATTCTCATAATTCAGTTTCAATTATCATAGCACTAGTAAAAATTAGGAATATCTTATTTTAAACTCATATTTTTCTAAGAATAAAACTATTTTCTGCAGTTAATTGCTTAATTCTTTCTTAGGATTGCATCACTTAATTTGATTACTTCTTTTTGCTGTGACTAAAAAATATAGCCAAAGTTATCATCAATTCATAATATAGCTAAATTAATATGAGAATTTAATTTATTTATGCATGTTATATACATATATGCATGGTTTATTTAGATAAGTACTCTTTAAGTTTTCACTGTTAGTTCCATGTACTCTCACCCTCGCATGGTTAGCATGTTTCAATGGAATCTCCTTATGCATGTTATATATATATGCCTGCTTCTAGACTCATGTTCATGAGAGCATTCTAATTCGTCTATTGCATTAGATGGCAGAGATTGTCATTAGTATCGGGGCAAAGGTTGCAGAAATGCTGGCGGAACCAATTTTGGGTCGTGCTCGTTATTTGTTCCGCTTCAAGCAATTTGTTGGAGATTTTGAGAAAGCAAAACAAGAGCTAGAGGGGAAACTAGCATATGTGAACAAGCGTAAAGAAGAATCTGTTAGAAAAACTGAAGAAATAATGCCATCCGTGAAAAAGTGGTTGGATGATGTGAATGCTATCTTTGAGGATGTGCAAAAGCTACAACAAGAGCTTGAAGGACGAGGAAACAAGTGTTTTAATGTATCGCTCAGATATTCTTTAGCAAGACAAATGGAAGATAAGGCTAAGCAGATGATGGAGCTCAAAAACAATTCCTACTTGGAGCCTTTTTCCCAGCTAATCCAACTTCCTGGCATCGCCTACTTCTCTTCCAAAGAGTTCGTGGATTTCAACTCAAGGAAATCAGCTTACAATTGTCTTTTAGAAGCAATTAAAGATGGCAAGAACAAGATGGTGGGACTGTATGGTATGGGCGGCTCAGGCAAAACCACCTTGGCAAAACAAGTAGGTAAGAAAGTGGATGAGCTCAAGCTTTTTGAAAAGGTTGTCATGGTAGTTGTTTCAAAATCCCCACATGTTCTCAACATTCAACAAGAAATAGCAGAGCAAATAGGGTTGGAATTGAAAGAGACATCTCAATTTCCTAGAGCACAAAGACTCTCTTTAGGATTAAAAAATAAGAAGATTCTTATAATCTTGGATGATGTGTGGAGCAATTTAAATCTTCAAGAAATTGGCATTTTGCCTAATGAAAATTGTCGTATTTTTTTAACCACTCGCCTTCAAAATGTATGTGACTCTATGCGTTGTGACAAAACATCTGAATTGTCTCTCTTAACAAGGGAGGAAGCATGGGCTTTGTTCATGATGCATGCAAACTTAACCAATGACTCATTCAACGAGTTTGATGATGTGGGAAGGAAAATTGTTGATGAGTGCAAGGGCCTACTTATTGCAGTTGTGACAGTGGGGAGTGCATTAAGAGGAAAAGGTATTGTGGACTGGAATTTCACATTGGGGAGGCTACAACATTCCCTACCATTAGATGTTGATGAGAGTTCAAAGGGCCCTTTTGCATGTCTCAAATTAAGTTATGATTATTTGCCATGTCTAGCCAAGCAGCTCTTCTTATTGTGCTCTATGTTTCCTGCGGATCATGAAATCCATATAGAGGATTTAATTCGGTTTGCCAAGGGGACTTTGGAGTTTGAGCAGATTGCTTACACAATGGAGGATGAAAGGAATGAGATTTTAGTAAGCATTAATAGTTTATTAGATTCTTGTTTATTAATGCATACGAATAAACAAGCATGTGTGAAAATGCACGACTTAGTTCGAGATGTAGCTTTGTGGATTACAAAGAAGCAACATCAAGCAATTTTGGTGGAAAAAGATGCAGTTTCAACGACGCTGGTCGAAAATGAAACTTTGAAAGAGACAAAGGCAATATCATTGTGGAACTTGGGAAAAAAATTTAAGCTCTCTAATCAATTGCATTATCCAACTCTTGAGATTTTGTTACTTCATTCAGCTGAAGGGTTCACTGAAGATCTTGGAGGGATTAAATCACTCAAAGTCTTGGCCCTTGTAAACTATAGTTTTAAGTGGAGATATTTTTATGAGAGAAGGATTCAGTGGTCAATTCCGCAATCAATTGTATCATCATTAAAGAATCTTCACACCTTATGCTTTAGAGGAATTGCATTGGGCGACATCTCTTTTCTATGTCATATCAAAATGTTAGAGATTCTTGACTTGCATGGTTCTCAATTTGATGAATTACCTGGTGGAATTGTAGATATGAAAAAGTTGAAGCTTTTGGATGTTTTTGGGTGTGAAATTAAGAAAAGTCCTTTAGAAGTTGTTCAAAAATGTGAGAAACTTGAAGAATTATACTTATTGGATAATAAATCTGTCATCCCAGAAATTTTCTCTCTCTCAGGATTGAAGAGATATGTTATCTATGATTCCACATTCAAATCTAATATTCCTTTTCGAGAATATTTTGATGATTGCATTGAAGAATTGAGAGCTTTATGTATAAAAAGCTTTGAAGTCTCTACTTCAAATTCATCAATAAAAGATCTCATTCTTAGAGCGAACTTCCTTTGGCTAAAGAATTGTAGGTGGGATCATAATAATATAAATTCTAAGATAGAGCACTTAAGGGTTTCACATTGTCCGGATAAAAGATTCATAGTTGATAACCTTGGTACTAACTTTCCTCAAAAAGGACAAGTGTTCTCCCACCTGATTACTTTAAGATTGGATCAAATGGATAGTCTTAAACAAGTGTTCCAAGATTCATCTATTAGATGTTCTCTTCCGATGTTACAAGAGATATACATCAGGAGGTGTCCCAATTTGACAACCATACTTACCCCAGCCACTGTTACAAGCATTCCGGAGCTGAGGAAACTTGAGATTGAAAGCTGCAAAAATGTGAAATGGTTATTCTCTTATTCTCTGACTTCTCATTGTCCTTCACTAGTGGAATTGCGAATATGGGATTGTCTTGAACTGGAGAGTCTCGTTGGTGAAGAATTAGCGCTTGGGGATCGTCGTCTTCATCATACACAAGATTATCCATGCGTAAGTGTTATTTGCAAAATCCCGCTTGAATCATTGCATATTTGAAATAATAATCCATGTTGATGCATTGCCAAAAAAATACCATTCAATGAATGAAATTTTAGATGTAAACTGAATTTGTTTCTTTTCTTTTGGAACTAATTTCATATTCTTTTTTCAAATTATCTTGTGAAATTAATGTCCCTATTAAAATCTATCTATTTCTTAATTTTAACTCTTTTGTCAAATAAATAGTTATGTGCATTGCAATCTCTAACACCATCTATATATTGCCGAAACTACTTATAGAGGCCATTATACATTTTTGCAAATGCCAAGAATTTCACATATTTTTAGTACATTTGGTTTTTGCTTTTGTTCAATCTACCTCTTTTTTTAAAAATTAAAAATGGGCCTCTTTACTTTTAAATTTTATTTGAAAAATTAGTTTTTACACATAAGATTAAAAAAATACTTTTTATTACATATTCTCAATAATAAGCAATAGTTTAAATTCAAGGTTTTGTAACTATATAAATCTTTTTATTATGAAATTTCAATTCTCTGTATCCAAGTTATACATACTGTATATGATTCAACTACTTTTTGAATTTTCCTTTTTATTTCAATACAACAAAATAGTATTGTTTTTTTAGCTTTGTATCTTATTACTTTTTTTTTTTTATGTCGAATAATATCTTTTACTTTTCCAAATGCAACAATTCATATTTTTTATTTTTTTATTTTGGTAAGGTAATGACTTTTTAACCTCTTTTATTGATTTTAATTTTTTTGTCAAATAGTTAATTTCATATTCCGTGTTATTGATTTTGGCGCCAGGTATTTTTTTGTAGGAGGTGCTTAACTATTCAGGATTGTTTCATTTCAAAAGATCACGTTTGTCATTATAATAAACCTATGTACTGGTCTTTTTTTTTTTTGAAAAAAAAAAAAGTTATCTACTGTGGATCCATTTCACTCTACTTCCTTACCCTTCATTGATTGTGACAGTGGGTGTCTAATATGGGGGATTTGACTAAGGAAAAAATTTTATGAGTTTGATTATTTTAAAAAGTTAGAAAAAATGAGTTATAAAATTTTAATAAAGAGAATATGTAAAATAAATGAATAAAAAAATTAATACAAACTTTTAACTCCACTTTTCTCTTTTTTTAAGGGGAAAAAAATCTAATTCATTATTCAAATGACTATGCACGATTAGGTTTTCCTTCTTTCCTTTTCCCACTCTGCATTTCTCCACAAATCTGTTCTCATCTTACTTTTCTTCCAATTAGCTCACTGCTTTAAATCAGACTATTCAGGCCTTACTTGGCTCTTGGCTGCCCCATTTCTTCTTATTGTTGATGGGCTTTTGCGATACTTGTTTAGCGAAAGTTGGCTTCTTTTTTTTCCATCAATTCCAGGCTTCACTTGTTATATATACTTTCGTGATGAGAGTAAGAGACAATTGCTGTTGTAATGTGTGCATTTCATACTTATAATTTGAATACTTGTATGTATGTACAGGGGAATGAGACTGAGAGAGCATTTCTTGTGGTTACTACAAAAAGCTTCAAACAATTGCAAAATCATGAAGCCTTGAACCTATTCCTAAGACTGAAACATGTAGAAATTAGAAGCAGTGGAAGAAGAAAGAAAAGTATGTTTGAGGTGCAAGTGAGAGGAACGGAAGAAGGTGAAGAGTCTATTGAAACACAAAAAGAACCTTTAAAGCTGAATTCAGAGTTGTGTTCTTTAAAATTATGGTATCTAGCAGAGTTGGAATATATTTGGAAGGGTCCCACTCAAAGTGTGAGCCTCCATAGACTTGAAAGAGTTAATTTAACGTTGTGCCCAAAGTTGAGGAATATCTTCACTTTTGCTCTTGTTACAAGCCTTCCAAAGTTGAGGGAGCTACTAGTATTCGAATGCGAGGAATGGGAGGGAATATTTTGTGAAGAATCACTTAAAAACCTTTCTTTTTCTTCTTCTTCTTCTTCTTCTTCTTCTTCTAATGTTTGCTTCCCCAAACTTCAGAAAATTGGGATAAGAGATTGCAACAAAGTGAAAAGGTTGTTCTCATACTCTTTGCCTTCTCATTGTCCTTCACTAGAGAAGCTGAACATAAACAATTGTTTTGAACTTGAGAGTCTTGATGAAGAAACAGCATATGAGGATATTCTACTACTGCTTCTCAAACTGAAGACCTTAACTCTAATAAGGTTGCCAAAATTAAGAGAGATTTTTGGAGGGAGATTTGAGCACAAGCTAAAATCCTTTCATAATAGACTGAAATGTTCACCACACGTAAGTATTACTTTTTTTTTGCTCAGAACACGTAAGTATTACTTTACTATCTCCCTTTTTTCCTCCAACACTTCACTATTTCTCTTTTCTCTAAGGTTACATTACTATAGAAAACTCTTCCTATGGACTTTCACAGTTTTTTTTTAATTGATGCTGCATATAATACAACAATGATTCAAATACTTTTTTAGATTTTCTCCTCTTTAAATATAAAAAATTAGAGTAAATACCCTTTTGGGTCCCTGGAAAAAAACACGGACCCCATTTTGGTCCCTCACACAAAGAAATGCCCTTTTTAGTCCCTGAAAAGGACGAATAAGGGTCTATTTGTGAACATTTTGGTCCCTCGCAAATTTTCAAAAAGCCCTTTTTAGTCCATAAAAAAGTCTCATTTTAGTCCCTAGGGACGAAAATGGGGTCTGTGTTTTTTGTCGGGGACCCAAAAGGGTATTTACTCAAAAAATTATTATCCTTAACCTGTATTTGTTTTTTCTTTTTTATGGTTGAGGTTGATAAACGTGTTTTTAATTGTTTTTCAAATAATTATTTTTACTTTGTCAAATGCAACATTGTATATTTTTCATTTTATCTTTTGGTCAAGAAAATGACCTTCTGTCATTGTTTTTGGCAATAATTTGTTGTGGAAAGTACTTGTTCAAGAATGTTTTATTTAGTTTTTCCTCACATTATTACTGATAATGAAGTTGTTATTACAATTTAAGAAATATGTGAAATTGATTGGGTTTAATTTATAATGAGTGTAATAAACGTGGAATTGTCGTTATTTTATCCATTTCTTGTATTGAATTTACAAGTTGCCATTAAGATATTTTTCAAGAGAATTTTTCTGTTACAAAATTGACATATTTACTTTGAAAACTCATTAAAAATATTCGTGTTTCTTGTCAAATAATATTATTAGTAACAAAAATAGTTCCACAGAAAAGACAATAATGATTTCAATTTGTTGATGTTTTGCATTTAAAAACAATTATTTTGAAAGGAAATCCAAAATTATTTGAAATATTAATAGTTTCCCCTTCTGCTCTACTGAACGGATGCCACTCTATACATACAGGTTGGATACAAAATAATTTATTGTTCTCGTTTTTGGCTCTTTATGGTGGAAACTACTTTAATTATCCAAGATTGTTTTAGTTGTCTACATACATACATTTGGCATTGTACGGATAAATATATAATGGGTCTACATTTGAAATTCATACATATATTGTCCATTTCTTGCATTGTCTTCTAATCATTATTGAATATGTTTAATTTACAGAAACACAAGAATGAGAGAGTGGAGGTAAAGATTTTAGAATTGATTTCTATAGAATTACAAGGTCTGCCAGAATTGGACTATATTTGGAAGGGCCCCACACAATTTATGAGTCTCCATAGACTTGAAGATGTTACATTAAGGGAATGCTCTAGATTAAAACATATCTTCACTCTTGCTATTGTTACATGTCTTCCAGAGTTGAGGAGTATATGGGTGGATACCTGCCAAGAATGGGAGGGAATCTTTTGTGAACAATCATTTCAAAACCTTTCTTCTTCTAATGTTTGCTTCCCCAAACTTCAGTACATTGGGATAATAAATTGCAACAAAGTGAAAAGGTTGTTCTCATATTCTTTGACTTCTCATTCTCCTTTACTAGAGGTGCTGGACATAAGCCAGTGCTCTGAACTTGAGAGTCTTGTTGATGAAGAAGCAACATATGAGGATATTCTAGTACTGTTTTTCAAACTGAAGACCTTAACTCTAATAAGCTTGCCAAAATTAAGAGAGATTTTTGGAGGGAGATTTGACCACAAGCTAGAGACCCTTCATAATAAACAAGAATGTTCAGCACACGTAAGTATTACTTCACTATTTCTCTTCTTTTTTAGCCAACACTTCACTATTTCTTTTGTTTTTCCTCTTAAGGTTTCATTACTATATAAAACTCTTCCTATTATGAAATTTCAAAGGTCTTTTTAAATTAACGCTGCTTTAACTATAATGATTCAAATACTTTTCTAGATTTTCTGTTCTTTCAATATAAAAATTATTATCCTTAACCTGTATTTGTTATATTTTTTATGATTGAGGTCGATAAATGTATTTTTAATTGTTTTTAAAATAATTACTTTTGACTTTGTCAAATGCAACATTGCATATTTTTCATTTTTTTTGTTTGGTCAAGGAAATGACCTTCTGTCATTGTTTGTGGCAATAATTTGTTGTGGAAAGTACTTGTTCAAAATTGTTTTATTTAGAATGAACCAATGTGGATGCATTATATATAAATTACAAATACTTCCTGTGAAATATTTTCTCCTTTTCTTTGGACGTGAAAAGGCCGGAAGTGAAAATCTCTTTTCACAGCGCCTATTCCTTATTGTTAAGAATTTGTAGGTTCACATGTCAATTTTTCATCAAATAGTTTGTATATTCATAATGAAATATATAGTATGCGTGCTTCTTGTTTAGGAAAAAGACATGAGAATATGGGGTTTAAACTTCTCATGTTGCATGAGAAGAAAAAGATTCTTACATACACATGAAATAATGAGACCCACATATATATAATGTCATATATATATAATGCTAATTATATATATATATGTGGGTCCCACCATTTCATGTATATGTGACATAAGAATACACTTCTCCTACAACATGAAAAATGTTTTTCCCTGAGAATATATATAATAATTAATAGGCAACAATGAATGTATTCGATGAAATTAATATGCTAATTTAATGACATATAGTTATAACTTATGATAGCAGAGATTGAATAATCCTTTCACGAAAAAAATAAAATAAAATCTCGCTATACATTTTTCCTCACATTATTACTAATAATGAAGTTGTTATTACAATATAAGAAATATGTGAAATTGATTGGGTTTAATTTCTAATGTGTAATAAACGTGAAGTTGTCATTATTTATCCATTTCTTGGATTGAATTTACCAGTTTCCGTTAAGATATTTTTAAAGAGAATTTTTTTGTTACAAAATTGACATGTTTACTTTGAAAGTTTATTAGGAATATTCGTGTTTCCTATCAAATAATATTATCAGTAACAAAAATAGATCCACATAAAACACAATAATTATTTCAATTTTTTAATGTTTAGCATTTAAAAAGCAGTTATTATGAAAGGAAATTCAAAATTATTTGAAATATTAGTAGTTCCCCCTCCCCGCTACTGACGGGTGTCACTCTGTACATAAAGGTTGGATACAAAATAATTTATTGTTGTTTTTTTTTTTTCTCTTTATTGTGGAAACTACTTTAATTATCGAAGACTGTTTTAGTTGAAATAAATCAATGTGAATGCATATCCATAAATTATGTATGTCTACATACATACATTGTGCATTGTGCCAAAATATATATATATATATATATATATATATATATATATATATATATATATATATATATATAAAGAAGGTCTAACTTCGTGAAATTCATCTTGTTGACATTGTGTTATTACAATTTAAAAAATATGTGAATTCAATGGAATTTAATTTGTAATTTTGTACTGTGATTCATGCATATGATGATGTCCATTTCTTGCATTGTCTTCTAATCATTGAATAAGTTTACTTTACAGAAATACAAGAATCAGAGAGTGAATGTAGTGAATTTAGAATTGATTTCTATATATTTACAAGTTCTGCAAGAATTGGAATATATTTGGAAGGGCCCCACACAATTTGTGAGTCTTCATAGACTTGAAGATGTTACATTGGTGCAATGCTCTAGATTAAAACATATCTTCACTTTTGCTATTGTTACAAGCCTTCCAAAGTTGAGGGAGATATATGTAGATGCCTGTGAAGAATGGGAGGGAATATTTTGTGAAGAATCACTTAAAAACATTTCTTCCTCCATTGTCTGCCTCCCCAGACTTGAGAGGATTTGTATATTTGATTGCCATAAAGTGAGAAGACTATTTTCATATGCTCTAGCATCTCATTGTCCTTCACTTGAGGAAATAACTATATGGGATTGCTCTCAACTTGAGGGGGTTGTTCAAGCATATGAAGGTGAAGTTGCTTATCATCATGAAAAGTTGTTTCTTAACATGAATGATTTGGATCTCAAAAGGTTGCCAAAGTTGAGAGAGATTTACCCTGGCTATGAATTCAATCACCTCTCTGGTACTATACAAATAAAAGATTGTCCAAACATATGCAACATCTCATTATAATACAAGACTGATATGTGGTACGTGGTTACACAAGTATCATTCTTATAAATAGTTTTAAAATGTGTCAGATAAACAAGGCTGTTATTTTTTATTTTTTCTATAGGTACCATTTTGATGTGATAGTTAAACTGCTAAATGATTGTTGTTGTTTTTTTCATACTTGGAGATCAAATAAAAAAGTCAAACAAATAAGGCCATGATGAGCTTTGGATTTTCTATTGATTTCATCTGCAGTTGTGTTTTACTAATTGGTCTTTGGTGTGTGAAGATGTGTTGGATTTATGACAGTGTGTCAGTGTGTTTAAGATTGTACAGAAGATATATTATTTATATAATGTTGCTTGCGTAGACTTCTTATTTCATCTGCAACACTTGTATTAGGATTTTAATTTATCATATGATTTCTTATACTGTCCTTTTATTTCATTGAAACAATTATACAGTTTTTGGTTAGTTAAATAAAAAATACGTGCAGAGTTCCATATTCTTTTTTATCAGGAAAAAGCATGGTAAAAAGAAAATTTAGCTGAAAAGAAAAGAAAATAAATTAGTATTGGGAAAGACTATATAAACAACATAAAAATAAATTATTATTTTATAACAGAACTATTCTTTCATCAAACTTATAATTAAACAGGGCATCATTAAAAAATCAATGGACTATTAATAATAATCTGTACTAGGCTAGAAGAGGCAAATACTCGTGGGATCTTCGAAAACTATTTTTTATTTTCTACAAGCAAAATAAGTTGTGCCCAACCAAACCCAAATTTCAGGATTGTAAGATACATACATGAAAAGAAATGGAATGCATAATTAAAATATCTAACACAACAGCATGTTATTGTTTTGTAATATACAACAGCTTCTATGGAATTCATTCAAAGGAAAAATTTGAAATCTGTGAAGCAAAATACGAAGACATAATTGTTTATTATCTATTTTCCTGGAGAGATGGATAAGATATCCCGACACAGCGGCATCTTGATACCACTCGGAACGGTAAAAAAAAAAAAAAAAAAAAAAAAGAATTCTATGGAATCCAAAAAATTGAAAAATTGGATCTATGTCCAATGGATCACACCTACCAAGAAAAAGTATTTTGTTTTAGTTCGACCCGTAATTCTATATGAAATAGCGGATGGTATAAATTTAGTAAAACTTTTGCCCCAGGATCTGTTGCAGGAAAGGGATATCGGAAGTTTGTTCTAACTTTCTCCACCCATTCAACTTCCAAACATGACAGCCCAACATACACATACGCGACTGAAATAGAAAAAATAGTGCAAATAATATACAAGATTCATACCCTCCAAATAATTTAAAAAGAGGGTAAAGGAGCAATTTTACACATAACCTTTTCCTCGGGGAGCGCCCAGACCACGACCTTTCAACCTGGAAAGCAAAAATACACATAACGTTATGTTTTGGGAGCGCCGTCTATGGCCGTTAGTTGACCGTCAACTTGGATGGAACGCTGACGTGGCGCTGATTTGGACTGACACGCTGACGTGGACGATGACGTGGATGCGACGTGGAATAAAAAATTAGTAAAAATAGGAAAAATTAAAAAAATTCGAAAAAAATTATTAAAAAAATTCAAAAAATTAGAAAAATAATTAAAATAATTAGACAAAATTCAAATAATTAAAAAATAATTATAATAATTATTAAAAAAATTAAAAATAATTCAAATAATTAGAGAAAAAATTCAAAAAATTAGAAAAATAATTAAAATAATTAGAAAAAAATTCAAATAATTAAAAAATAATTATAATAATTATTAAAAAAAATTAAAAATAATTCAAATAATTAGATAAAAAAATTAAAAAAATTAGATTTTTTTTTTAAAATAAGGAAATAATTAAAATAATTACAAAAAATAGAAAAAATTCAAATAATTAAGGAAAAATTAAAATAATTAGAAAAAAAAAATTAAAATACCTCCGCCGAGTGGGTCCCACCACCGGCACTTTTGTCGGCCATTTATGGCTGCCCGATCATTGGAGCCATTGCCATTTAAATCATTTATCAATGATCAGTCCGTAATCGGCCCGTCGACCATTAAATTTGATCGATCGCCGGCATAGCCGGATAACTAACTAGTGGAGGAGGAGTTATATATACGGGACAGTGCGGTTGTTGAAGATGTACTAGGGTAAGTTTGTTCATTGAAAAAAAATATTAATTAATTAATTAAGATAATCTTCTTGTCAATTCTCCCTACGAGAGATAAATTTAATCGATATGTAAAGTCTAACTAAGAACTAGTGGGGCCCACTGGCAGGGGGTATTTTAATTTTTTCCTTAATTATTTGAATTTTTTCTATTTTTTGTAATTATTTTAATTATTTCCTAATTTTTTAAATTTTTTTCTAATTTTTTGAATTTTTTTCTAATTGTTTTTCTAATTATTTCAATTTTTTTTAATAATAATTATAATTATTTGTAAATTATTTGAATTTTTTTCTAATTATTTTAATTATTTTTGAATTTTTTTTAATTTTTTTTTTCGAATTTTTCCTAATTTTTATTCCACGTCAAGATCCACGTCATTGTCCACGTCAAGCATGTCGTCCAAAAAAACAGCCACATCAAGCATTCCATCCAAGTTGACGGTCAACTAACGGTCAACTAACGGCCATAGTCTTTGGCGCTCCCAAAACATAACGTTATGTGTATTTTTGCTCCAGTTGAAAGGTCGTGGTGCTGGGCGCTCCCCGGAGAAAAGGTTATGTATAAAATTGCTCCTTTACCCTTAAAAAAACAAAACCAACTCTTTAATAAAGATACTGTGAATTACTCTCTATATCATGAGAATTAGATATCTTACACAGGTTATTCTATAAACATGCAACAGAATACACATCCAGAGACACCAATTTGTAAGCTATTAGGTGCATGGGTGACATAATTTCATAAATATTGCAAACTAAATTTCAATAGACAGACAAAAATGGAATTGAGAGGAAGTAATAAATAATATTGAACCGGGTCTATAATTTAAGAGTTGGATACTTATCTTCTGGCTTGGGCTAAATTACCATCACCATCCTTTAAGTTCAAAGCTCTAAATTAAGACAGCAGAACAGCACAATCAAATACTATAATAAATGGCTTACAAGTGCATTAGCTTATGACTTACTTGTACCAATTGAATAAGCTAACAGCAACGACGATAGTGAAGAGACCAAGTCCTTTTGTAATACCCGGATAATTATTTATCTGGAATATTATATTTCGATAAATAATACCTATTGAAAATAGGTGAATATGTAGTTTCAAATGATAAGTAATAATTATCTTATTTTCTAAGGTAATTACTATGGAAATTAGGAGAGATAAAGAGCTAAAATGTATTTTTAGGGCATTAAATGGCCTGAAAATATTATGATAAATCCCAAGAGGAAATAAAATATTTATTAAAAATTAGAAAGTATGTTGTCTCTAATTTTAGGAATTTATGGGAATATTTTCCTTGGAAAATAATGAGGCAAGATTTAATATTATTTTGGGGATCATAATTGACCCCATGATTTTTAATATTTTACATGGGATATAAAATAACAATGTAAGTAAAATAATTGTGAGATAATGATTTATCCTAATTAAGAAAATTATCAAAAATTAGTAAGTGGCTAATCTGGTAATTAATGGGATAATTAAGGTATAAAGTAAATGAATTAAAAATAATTTAAATAATTATTTTTAATTGGAGAAATTCGAAATTATTAAATAAATAAAAAATATATTAATAAAATATTTTATGCTTAGAAAAATAAATAAAAAATAAAAAAAAAAAAAAAATATCATGATATTTTTGTAAAATTGTATTATTATATAATATAGTAAATAGTAATGGAATAAATAAGAAACGGATCCTATCTAGAGAACCAAGAATAGGAATTCCAAAGTCAAGGTAAAATATTGATCAGTGAGTTTTTACCTTCAAGTGACCTCTTAGGAAGTTAATTCCGAATTGGTAGCGTATTTGCCTAATAAGACGAAATAGGGAAAAATGCGAGATATTCACATTTTGGATTTGAAGAAAATAAATTATAAGTCAACATCCGGAGATGAGTTTATAATTATATGGACATATTTGGAATCGTGAATTATTATCCAGAGATTGATGATTCCGAAAGCGATTTCCGACACCGGACGTGTTCGGACACGTTTTCGAGAAAACTTCAACTGGATCAAGTTGGAACCCAAGAAGGGACCGAAATCTAAGTTAAATTAGATATTATTGATGAGGAAGAGAAGATCTTCAAAGTTATGAATCCAGAATTTTGAGATTTTCCGAGACTACGCGAAACGGACACCGATCGGGAAATTCTATCGGATAGGGCATAAAGTGAGCTTGAGTCACCATTCTTGGACCAATTGCTGCCACATCACCCCCTTATGTCGACTAGGGCAGCCCATGGTCAAGAATTAACCACCATTTAGCCTTTATTTTACTTGGTTATAAGGTAAGAGAAAATTACAAGATTTGGAATATGGAAATTACCAAAGTGGCACAATTTTTGCCTATATAAAGGCATAAGCACCTTCATCATTTTTCACACCAAAAATCTGCCTCTTAGAGAGAAGTTAGAGAGAGAAGCTCTGCGGAGAAAGTCGAGCAAAGTCCGGGTAAGTTCTTCGGTCCTTAGTCTTTAGTTTCGGTAGTTCTTTCGGTAGATATAGTAGGAATGCTAGATTTATCTTTAAATTTTCAAGATAGTCTAGATATCATATTTAGGGGTAAATATGATACATATTTCGAAAATATGATGAGGGAAAAGATCTGTCAAAATTCGGAGAGATAGAGCGAAAACAGTCAAGCTCGGCGAAATTCCGCCGATTAGGGGTTCGGGGGCAAAATGGTAATTTGTACCTAAAATTCCTGTTATAGTGCTAGAAGTTGATAAATGTTATCCTTATAGGATATCTGAGATAATCGGACCGCTGTTGTACCGCCGTCGTACCGCTGTTTCACCCGCTGTCAAAAATTACCGTTTTCCATAAAACGTACCGTAGTCGACAACGAAGGTACGTTCGCGTACTGTAACACTAACTCTGATGTTTATTGTATGCATATATGTGCTATGTGTATTGTATGCTGTTGTGAGATAGTTGATAGCTCTGTGATATGATCATTGTACTGTTATTATGATTGCTAGGTGTGTACGTTCGCGTACTGTAACACTAACGCTGATGTTTATTGTATGCATATATGTGCTGTGTATTGTATATGGTAGCTGATAGCTCTGCTGTATGTCATATACTGTCTATGTTGTATGTCGTACGTTCGCGTACTGTAACACTAACTCTGATATTTATGATATGCATATATGTGTTATGTGTATTGTTTGCGTATAGTTGTTATGTTGCCTGAGTGCAAATAGATGTTAGAGTATAAGCTTGTATGTACGGGAGCGATATATCCGCATTGGTTACGTTTATTTGGGAGCGATATGTCCGTACACTAATTGGGAGCGATATGTCCGTACGTATTTGGGAGCGATGTGTTTGTACGCCGGGAGCGATATATCCGCATTGGTTGTGTGTGATAATCTTTGGAAGCAATATATCCGTATTGGTTGCGTGTGTAGTATATCTGTTATTGGGCTCACGTCCTGTTAATGTTGTGATTGTCCGTAGTCCATATATTGTGTACGTAAATATGAGGTTAACCGTTACCTGAGGTTCAATGGACATTGAACCTCAGCTCTTAACATAGCGTCAGGTTCAGGAGGACCAAGGACCGAGGAGAAAGGCAAGCAGGCCGCATAAAGATCCAGTGAAGATCTCTTGTTGACACGGCATGGTTGTTGCCGGGGTTGGGGGAGACACTTTTGTTGTTATTCACTTTAAAAACTCTCGGTCATTGTACCGTTTTTTTGTAAATCAGCCAGACTTACGGCATTTATAAATATATGTATCAATTACTCAATCGCTCCGATGCTCTACTCTGATGATATATGATGAAAAAAAATTATACTGCTTTTGAAAATGGGATGTTACACCTTTCAACAAAGTAAATTGATCATGAAAGTAGAGCACAACAACCTACACAAACATGAAAGTCAACAAAATAGAAATTATAGAAAGCTAAATGCAACAATCTAAAACTAATTAAAATATAATGCATCATTCGTGTCTAGTAATTTGAAAACCAACTTAAGCAATTTATTTCACAGGTCATGAATGACACAAACACAACATGACAACTCAACTATGTGCTTTAGAAATATGAGACATACCAAAATAAAGGGCGGAAGCCATTGGATGATATTCATGTCGACAAATTGGAAAAGAAAAGGAAAATAAAATATTACACCAATATGGTGACAACCTCCTTAACAACCCCAGTTATTGTAACTGTAACTAGTGAGTTATTGAGACAAGAACATACTCTGTCAATACCTTCAAAATCCAGATCCACCTTTGAAAACTGATTTGACAGGAGGAAAGAATTGAAAGCTTAAATAATTATTGTAAAGTAAAATCCTCAGAAAGGGAACATTTACTCTTACCATAAGAAAAGCAAGTCCTCCACCAAAAAGCATTAGTAAACAACTCTGACTCTGAGTAATATGCCATAGATTATTAAAATATTTGTTTTGTCTGAATTCTCCCCATGGATCCAATGCAAGAGAGAGATAAGAGCCATTGCCCCTGCCATTATTGGAGTTACATAGCTCATCAAAGTAAGCGGATTTTGCAGATTGAATTTAATAAAATCCCAATCTAATCTGTCATAAGCCTTCTCCATATCTATTTTAATGGCAACATATCCTTTACCTATTTTTTTGGTTCTCATAGTATGAATAGCCTCCTGGGCAAGAATAATGTTATCACAACTTTGACGTCCACTAATAAAACTACATTGAGCGGGGTGGATCAAGTATTGCATAGCCCTTTTCATTCGTTTGTAATAACCTTGCTTAGGATTTTGAAACACACATTACACAAAGCAATGGGCCGAAATTCCTTGATAGATGTTGGAACATCTATTTTAGGGATTAAAAAAATATTAGTGTGATTCATGTCCTTGATTTTTTCTGGATTTGCCACAGCTTCTAAAATAAAGTCACATACTTTAGTTCCAATTATATCCCATTGAGATTGGAAAAAGTGAGGATTTAAACCATCAGGACCAGGAGCTTTGAAGGCACCCATTTCAAATGCAGCATTTTTTATTTCAACTATTGAAATATCCCCTCGAATGTCATGTAATTGAGATTGATCCAACGTAGGAAAATTTGTAGGCCATTCTTGCACGGGAGTGATCTCATTATCACGAGTATAAAGATTTTTAAAATATTCCATAGCCAAATGTTTTAATTCAGCTTGATCAGTAACCCATTGGCCTTGATCATTTTGAAGCGTCTCAACTCTGTTACGTTTTCTCTTCACAATTGTTGACGCATGGAAGTAACTTGTATTTTTATCTCCAAATTGTAACCAGTTACAACGAGATTTTTGATACCATAAAAGTTCTTCTTGGTTTACCACCTTCATATATTCTCGCCATAAATCTTTTTCAAGTTTCACAAGACCCCCATGAGGTCGTTCCAACATAGCCTTATCAATCCCTTCCAGTCTCTGAATAAGATTCTTTTTCTTGTTGGGTAAACTCCCGATTACTTCCTTATTCCATTTGGTAACGGTCTCCTCAAAATTCCTATATCCTATTGACCAAGAGTTATCCTGCCAAGAATATTTAACAATATCGGAAAATCCTTCCTGTAGACACCATCCTGCTTGGTATTTGAAGGAATGACCCTTAGTGTGACGTTTGTCCTCAATTCCAGATGAAACAACTACAACCCGATGCAAAGTCTAGGATTTCAAAATCAGTTTGTGCAGCTTATCATGAAATGTATTTCATCAACTTCAATGAGGGTGTGTTGGAATGGGGAGCTTTCTGATACTTTTCTTCCATCTAGAGGACTTAGACAAGGAGATCCTTTAAGTCCTTACCTCTTTGTTTTGTGTATGGAACGTCTAGGACAAATAATTAATCGTGAAGTGGAGAATGGGAGGTGGAAACCCTCGAGGATGAGTTCCAATGGCCCGGCTATCTCCCACTTATTCTTTCGATGATCTCATATTATTTTGTGAAGCCTCTAGAATTCAAATGGAACGGGTTAAAGGTATCATGGCCACCTTTTGTAAAATTTCAGGACATAGAGTTAGTCTTTTTAAATCTAAATGTTTTTTCTCAAACAAAGTCCATTTTAATAGGGCACTAGAACTTAGTCAAGTTCTAGGGATTGGTATTACTTCTGATCTTGGAAAGTATCTTGGGGTGCCACTTTTGCATAAGAAATTGGTTAAGTCAACATTTACTCCTCTCATTGCAAAGGTCAATAAAAAACTTTCAGGTTGGAAGGAAGACATTTAAGTATGGCGGGTAAATCGGTTCGATCAAATCAGTTTTGTCTGCACTTCCATTCTATCAAATGCAAACTCTGCTTATTCCCAAAGGGATCTTAATGGATATTGAAAAGTTGATTAGAGATTTCTTTTGGAATCAAGGATCGACATCAAATAAACTCCATCTTATAGCCTGGGACATTATCAAGCTAGGAAAAGAGGATGGGGGCTTGGAGTTAAGGATCTTGAAATACAAAATAAATCTTTCATAATGAAGTTATGTTGGGGTCTTATAACCAAGCCCGATGCTCTTTGGGTAAAATGTCGAAAAGTAAGTATGCTTGTGGAAGTGATAAAATTCCTAGCATAACCAAAAAGAAAAAACAATCTTCCGTTTGGAGTGCCATTGTCAAAGTTTGGGATAAGTTTAAAAGTAATTTGGGAAGTAAACTCAGAAGTGGCAATAATACTAATGCTTGGTGGGAACTTTGGTCCCCTCTTGATCAACCTTTGATTCATTATGTTGATAAAAATCATGAATGGGTTAGTCATTATGAGAATGTGAGGGCTTTTGTATCTCTAAATGGTTCTTGGGATCTTACGAAATGGAGGTTCTTCTTAGGAATGGGTGATCGATAAAATTAAGATGATTAAACCTCCAATCATGGAGGGAAATGATCTTTTTTATTGGAGAGTTTCTAATGATGGTAATTTTAGCATTAAATCAGCTTATAAGATCTTTGGAAAATAATGATGATTCTATAAGAGAACCTTTACGGCAAGTATATTTGGCGTTGGCCTATCCGAACGTGCTAAAATCTTCATGTGGCAAGTTTTTCATGGTAAATTACCTACTAATTCTATGAGGAGGAAACGTGGTTTGGTGATCATAATGATTGTCCCTTTGATTGTTTTGGTGAGGAAACTATTTTGCATACTACGAGAGATTGTGAGATAGCTTGTACTGTGTGGCTTGATTTGATTAACCCTATATACTATAGTACTTTTTTTAGTGGTAATTTGCAGGATTGGATATTATGGAATAATAAATATGAAGTGGGTGGAAAAAAAGTCAAGCGTTGGCCTTGGATGCGGATATTTGGATTGGCTTGTTGGCTAATTTGGAAGAATAGATGCAGAAAGGTTTTTGATGGTGAAGGTGCTCATCCTCGTTGTATTATTCATAGTTGTCTTCATCAATTAATGGAAGGTGTGGAGCATGGTAAATTCATTTACCAAATCTACCGAGTTCCTGACAGAGCGGAGGCCCAATGGAATATTCCACCTTTTGGGTATGTTAGGGTGGATGTAGATGGATCGGTAATCAACAATAATGTTGCAGCTTGTGGTGGCATTATTAGAGATAGTAATGGGTTGTGGATGGCAGGATTTCAGCAGAAAATTGGTCACAGTTCAATTACTGTAGCAGAATTACAAGCAATTAAAGCTGGTATGATTATTTGTAGACAGCTTGGTTTCACAAAAGTTAAGCTGTATTCAGATTCTACAGAGGCTATTCGTTTATTAACATCTGATTATGGACCCTATCATCCTTTGTCACAAGAGATTTCAGAAATCAGATCGTTGATTTTCTCTAATTGGGATATCGAAATAATTCATTCGAATAGAGAAGCACGAAATGTGCGAGATCTTTTGGCCAAAATGGCACATGAGGCGAACACTGAGTTGAATTTATTACAATTTCCGCCACCTTGTTGTTTGGATCAAATATTGGTCGATCTAGGTTATTTCCATTCATGATGTATTATTTCTTTGTGTGTAGTATCTTTATGATACATCCCAAGAGGTAACTCTTGTCTTATCAATTCAAAAAAAAAGTAAGCGGATTTTTCATCCCTGAAATTATTTTGAAAAACTAATCAACATTTCATTAAGAAAGTAAATATCTTTTAAATATCTCACAAAATAGTGAACATGAGTAAAGGAAAAACTTGAATAAAGAAAGAGATTAAAAGAAGATGAAAATGTAGAAACACTAAATGATGGTAAATGGCATTTTAATTTTAATTATAGAGAATTTAGCCTCAACAAATCTTCTGACTAATTCAACAACCTCTCTCAATAGGCGTAAATTCATGTCAAGTCCATGAGATTGAATGAGTTTAAAATAGTTCTGATTATGTGAGACTTCTTAGTTCTCATCGGAATATCATATAAATCTGCAAAAATATTTTCCATTAAAAAAATTATGTTGAAGCTATTCAAGGCATTTACCATACCATGTGCTTTTTTCTTTAGCATTGGTTTGGTGACAAATTGCATAAAGAGAATAAAAACCAAGTCAGCCCAGCATGCTAGAGTAAGGGCAGGAAAAAAAAAGGTGCACAAAATAAGAAAATAGATGCTAAAAGAGAAATCAGAAAGAAGATGCAAACCTGCAAAAGAATCTGAGTCATGCACCAACAAAACCAAGACATAACAGCAGCAAGCATAACAAGTACGAATCCCAAAATTCAAATTCTGTCTCTTTTAAAACTGCATTTCAAGGGAATTGTATTTCAGATGGTCATACAAGTTTCTCAATGAGTAAAAGTTCTTAAGGCTTGAAAAATGTACTTAGAAACTGACAATAGAAAAGAGGAACAAAAACAATAGAGCTGTATCTATCACGCCCTGAAAACTAAAGGGTGACCGGCACAGAATATGAGTAGATTCACATTCCTTAAGCCTTAAACTTATGAATGGATATTAAATAATACTCAAATTACCATTAACAAAATAGTAACTAAAAAAATAATTTTAAGTATGCTTAAACCATTTTAAATTCATGTATAATAACATTTGGAGCTATGCTCCATCATAGCATATACATAAACATATGTTCCAAACTACAAGGGAAGACAAGAATTCTACCTATAGACTACGTGAAAAATCTAAACTGCAGATGTCAATATATAAATGAAAACTTAACTTTACATCTACTAGCAATTGTTCCAAAATATATCTACAAGCTTAGTTAGCAATAATAGTCCCCACTGCTCAACTGAAGGTGCAAGGTCACAATGTTATGTGAGGCCAAAAGGTTTCCGGTGAATAATGTCCCATTAAAATAAGTAAATAAAATACTAAAGGAATAAATTAAGCAAGCAAAATTTCATAATAACAGAATGACAATTATATTTGATTTCCAAGTACGAAATCATAAACATAGATGCCATTATATATAAGGTTATTAATAAGAAAATACTAGGTAAACAAATAACCCATCGATGAAATTAAGTACCAACTGATATTGAAAACTCATTCTAAATGAGGACTTAAACAAAATGAAAAACAAGCGTGGACACACAGTCCATGAGGATAAATAACCAAACGTCTAAGCCACGAAAACAAGTGTGGACACATAGTCCACAAGAGTAAGTAACCAATCAAGCACAGCATGAGGCCACGAAACAAGTGCAACACGATGCTACGAAACAAGCACATGTACAAGACCCACGAATAACAAGCGTGAGAACAAATCTCACGAATATCAAGCAAGCTCGAGGTTAACCATGGTGCACCAAGGACTAACAGTACTGTTGTGAGTAACCAGCGTTCTGTATTCAATCCTCTTAAAACGTTTCAAGCATGCATGGAATCGATTTACCAATTATAGATGAAAAGGATCTACTCTGGAAAACTCGCAAGGAATATTTCATATAACGTTTCAACATGAAAGTTTGCAAATAATAATTCAAAACTACCTTCAAGCATGCATGGAGTCTACATCTTCCAAATTCTTTCTTTTCAATACAATTCATCTTCTTTTCCATTTAGAAACAATCCTTTCACCATCTCCATGCAAGAACCACAATTATCAAATATTTCGCATGTTAATTAAATTCAAAGTGCAAGAAAAATTTATTCAGAAAACTCAAGAAGAGAAAACAATATCAAACAATATTATTGTTCTTTACTTATTTCAATGTCAATGTTGTAACACCCCAATTTCCGTAGCATAAATCGTGCCGGTGACACGTGGTTTTATAAAAATTTATCAGAGTTTTGAGGTGCTACAGTTCAGCGTTTTGCGGAAACGGAGAGCATGTACTAAAAATTTGAACAACGAGTTTAACAATGAGTAACTGATATAAAAATACTCAAACATATGCGATGCCCGACGTATCGATATATTATAAATTTCCCGAAGGAATGTTCATGTGATACAAAGTAATACAAAACTTTATAATTACAATTCTTACATGTAACTATACCCTCTTCAACCAAGCCTTGAGTAGACTTGGGGCATAGAACCTAACTCGGTTAAATCATCTCATTTGGCCAGCCGGGTAGGTCTAGTGGAAGTCTCACCGTGCTAGGGTGACCGATTGGTGAACCACATAGACGACCCTTCTAGTTTAAGCACCAAATGATGTGAAGTAACTTTATTAGATTCATGCCATAAGGTAGGTTACGTTGACTTTCTTCCCGCATTTCCTTTGACCGGTGCCTCCTCACGCTCCGTCCATTAATGCTCCTTCTCATGGCTCCATTCACAATGTCTTCATAAATCCCGATTCCTTTCCGAACCTCTAGTCAAGTCTAAGATTCAAAACAAATTGAATCTTAGGTAACGATTAACCTCATATGAAAAATATAACAAAGTATATGTATGAGATATTCATTACATTTCAAAGCATTAACCAATACATAGCACACAAAGACATGTAAAGTTATCTATACAAATCCATGTATAGTCAAATAGTCTGCACCACCTGTGCCACGATGTACACTCGTGTCCTCAGCGCTAGGAAAACAATCTCACGGCATTATCAAGACTATAACCCGTATCAAGCTGAATGTATATGTAGTGATCTAAGCCCCATAGACTTAGTCACAGTGCATGACCCAAGACAGAGTCCCATCCATGACTTTATGAATCATTCCATCTCATACATGCATACAAGACATATCAGAGTTAAAGTTACTGTACGCGAACGTACCTTCCTTCCGTGTGAATAGTAATTTACTATTTATGTATACGGTACTATTCATAAATACGGTATTTATGAATAGTAATATGTTCGTCCTTCAAATCGACTCCGGAATCCTCGGATATCCTAACATATTACCATATTGCTTAGAATAATATCCAAAAGGTTAATTTACCTTTATACCCTTGGTGGATTTGTTATTACCATTTTGCCATTACATTTTATTTAATAAAAACGTTACTTTCAGCATTATGGCCAGATTTACTTCTAACTTTAAAAATTCATAAGTAATTCTAGAAAACTCGAAACGAGGATCCGTAAATTTCCCGGAATCCTTAGGATGTCTACTTTGGTGGAAAAATACTGTTTCTTGCCCAGATTTTATGAATAGTTCCCAGTTTTCACGTGTTCATCTTCTGCCCAGAAAATTTCCAGAAAACGTAGCCCAACTTTGGACATTTATAGCTCCTAGCACAGAACTCGAAATAATACACTCTTGGTATATTTGAAAAAGTCTATATGTCTACTTTAACCATGAATTTTCTCAGAATTTTAGAAATTCATCTTCAATATAAAATACTGACGTTTTTACCCCTGACTTCAAAAATTGCTTATCGATAAAATTTCGCCAGGAGTTTCGCTACTTTATGATTAGCTTCCAAAAATTCTGCTATATAACCTTTTCCATCATTTTTTCGAAATAAAACCATTTCTAACCATAAAAACATGAAAATAAAATTACTCTAGCATATTTAAGATCAAAGCAACTTCTATCTATGAATTTAAAACTAGAACTCAAGAACTAGAGAACTTACCCTTGAAGAACCTTGCTACTACTTCTTCCTTGCTCCAAGAACTTCACTCTACTCACTCTCTAATCTTAAAATCAGATGCTTTGAGCTGATTTTGGTGTGAAGAATATGAAGAGAAGAGTCTTCTATTTATAGAAGAAATTCAAGGCTATTCCAACTACACTTCTTCCTTAACCAAACGCTCAAACCAAACACCTAAACCAAACACTCTTACACCAAACACTCACACCAAACACTCTTACACCAAACATTCATACCACCTTATACATATTTACCAATATCCAACTACCATTTAATATTTATTTACAAATATTAAATAAGTATTGGAAAATAAAATCCTTAATTCCATATAAGAATTTTCTTCCATAATTAACTCTCTAGGCCATAAAATATTTGTTCTAAAATTTATAGACCAAAAATTATCCTCTAACTATTTTTCCTTGAATTATTGGGAAAATAGGCCTCAAAATCCAGAAAATAGCTTTAAAACTATTTAGGCCAAATTTTCATAATAAATTCCCATAAAATATTTCTTATTTCCAAATCCAAAGATTTGGGATATTACATTCCTCCTTTTGGTTATAAATTAATTACCTTTATTTATTATGCCTTATTTATCAAAATATAGTATTTATGATAAATAGGAATTTTAGGGTATTACAAATGTGAAAATGAAATAATTCAAATAAAAGTTATAATGGGATGCTATTCACTCACCTATAGCACCTATTTAAATCTCCTATTTAGCCATTTCCGATCTATTAATTCCTACTCCCCTAATGTCCCAAAACAAAACATCATTATCCAATTATAACTTTATATAAAGTTTCTACAGCATCTCATTCAACAAAATAATTCATTATAATCTTTTTCTTAGTTTTTACAGTCCTTACCAAAATGTTAAGCTTCCAGTTTGGAGGAACAAATTTTCCTCTTTTTTTTTTACCTTTCTTAGATATGCCTCTAAGAATTAAATTTAATACCCAAAACTTATCCACCACAATAATATTTCCCAAACTTGTAGCTACCACTCCATTAAGTGAAAAGGGACATTATCAATTTATCAACTCTAATTTATATACATGAGAGTTCAAGTAAGCAAATCAATTTCCACTTGTTAACCAACAATTTATATGAATCAACCTTCAAATTATAAATCAACAACACATTACAGTAACTAATTTCCAAACACCACACAATTCATTGAACACTTTATATGAATCCATAACTAAGTCATAAAGGAACATCTACATTCACAAACCAACAACCATAAACTCCCAAACATCATCTTAATCCATTCAAGTTACATCGCTAAACAATATTTGAATCACAGTCATACACAATGTCTTATATAATTTTTCTCAACCATCAAGATACTTTAAGAGCATGCCTTTAAATAAGTTTCTTTTCTTTTAATCAAACAGCTAATGGGCACTCAAAATTATCTCAATCCAGAATTTAGTATATGACACCTTAATCCTACTAGTTGTTCATTTAAACTTTAGATCCTCTAAAAGGACTCTATTCAATGGTAAGACCTATGTAAGGAGAACTAGGAAGACACCTATGTAAGGAGACCTAGGAAGACACAAATAGCACAAACAACGAAGCAAGATACTTTTTAAGGTTGCATAGTTGACCTTCTATTTTAGAGTAAGAGTAGGATACTAGCTGTCATGTATGGTGGCTTTTTGGGTACTGTGAAAGGTGTTTGTTTCGCCTATATTAGCTGTTAGGAGTATTGGGGAAGGAAGGAAATATTTTGTATGAAAGTTGTCTTAGGAGAGGGGACATATTTGTTTCCTTCTTGGCTGTGGAGAGTGTCATATTCTCACAGAGTTATTGTATCTTTCCTATATATATATATATATATATATATATATATATATATATATATATATATATATCAGTTGCATAATCTGATTTGGTAGTGTTATTGGGTGTATCAAATATATTGTGAGACTTGTACTGAGAGAGGAGGATCAGGTCCTGTTAATACCTGAGACTTTTAATTTACTTGGCTGAGAACGGGTAGTTGGCTCCTATCAGATTGTTGTAACCACTTTGTTATCAATTAAGAGCATTTGATTCATTATTACTTTGGGTTTTTCCATGGTTCCTAACAATTGGTATCAGAGCGATGAGATCCTAAAGCTTTAGAAGCAGTATAGAATGGAGGAAAGAGACTTGAGTGTGCTTAGCCTAAAAGAACTAAGGCAGATGTTGGAGGCAATTGCATTTAACCAGAATAGAGATGGAGATGCTTTAAGGGACAACGAAGGAGTAGAGGAGAAATCTTAGGCAGAAGTTGAGAAGAAAAAAATTGCAAAGTTGAGAAAAATGAACAAAGAGGAGATTCATGTTGAAGCAACAAAGAAATCAAAGACGAGAATGGAAGACGAATATGAGGAACCAGATGATCAAGAAAATCCTGCTGCTGAACATTCGTTAAAGTTACAACTAAAGGTGACTTTGAGGCAGATTCCAGTAACTATCCAAAAGAAAAGGTGAAGCCAAACTTGCAAGCTGTTAAATTGGCACCAAGCAATTCCAAAACAAGGGTGCTACAAATAAATGTGTTAAGAGAAGAAGCAAGTGTGAAGAGGGACTAAACTGTGATGCTAAAAAGACATGGGCAAAATGCTAGAGATATGATAAACGACGAAGAGATAGGTGAAAGATGGAGTTGGAACCTTTGCATGTCGTGACTCAGTGAGGCATTATGGAAGAAGGCTTATGCTTCGATGGAAGAGGCTAGTCGACACAATCAAGTAAGGAACAATTTAACATAACCCAATGACTCACTATTGGGCTTAGTTTATTTTCAGCCCAACCCTATTACTCACAGATAAGGCACATGACAGAAATAAGCAGAGGAGCGCTCCTAGCTATTCGTAACTCAGAAAACAGGAAGAGAACAAAGGCAAAGGCAATAGAGAGGAACCAATGGGTTTGGGTCTTGCGTCTCACAACGCAGCATGCCTTGACAGTGAGGGAGAATTCATTCTCCACTACTACACTAAGCAAGATAGAGAGATGTTCACAAAGGCGACAAAGGGGTTGTCATTGGCAAGACCCGCTCGTACATCTAGGGCGAGTTCAAGAAAGGAAGTCTTAAGAGGAAAGGGTTCTCATTCTTTGTAAATTTGAAGATGTCAACAATGAACCAGCAATTATGGCTCCTAAAAGAAGTGGAAATGTTCCTATTGCTGCTGCTAAGAAGAAGCCAAACAAGCCTGTCAACCCACTATCTCAAAAGTGACTCAAGTAGTTCGGAATTAGAGGGGGCTTGCCTTCTAAGAGAGAACCCAGACATATATATGCAATTTTCTCTTGGGGAAAATGATGCATTGAACAAGCCAGAGCCTTTTCTACCCTGTCCGATTGCAAGATAATGTTAGAACAGATTTTGGGGTTTTTTCATTTGGGAAATCTGAACCATCAAAGAGGTACCAAGTGTGCTTTGTTCTGTTTAAAAAAAATATTCTGGTTGAACAAGAAAAATGAAGTCGCATATGCCAAAGCTGGTAAACATGAAGGGCTGGGTGCTAAAAATGCTACTATGTGTGTTGGAGGCATTGTTGGGAAATTATGGACAACCCAAAGGAGACTGACCATACATCTTCAGTTAAGAATTATGTTAAAGAGTAAAAGTGTCTTTGGGCTAGAGATCAACCTATGGGTTATCATAAGTTCAAGTCAAGGGACACTAATAATGACTTTCAAGGTCCAAGTTGTTGAAGAATCCGTTGACGAGATTGCATCATCTATACTAAAGGTTCAACATGAAATCCAATTATTCCTTTTGGTGTACCCAAGCAAACGTAAGAAGTTGAGCTGTATAGGCAGGAAGCCATCAATGCTTACTGCTAATTTTCACCTTGAGGACAAGGTGAAGCTTTTAGGGGAAGGTAATGAAAGGACCCTATTCAATGGTAAGACCTATGTAAGGAGAACTAGGAAGACACAAATAGCACAAACAAGGGAGCAAGACCTATGCAAGGGGACGGATTTGTTTCCTTCTTGGCTGTGGAGTGTCATATTCTCATAGAGTTATTGTATCTTTCCTATATATATATATATATTGAAGAAGAGGAGGCATAAATTTCATATGTACCTATGACCAAGTACATATATGCGTACACACACACACACACATGTACATATACATATATATGTGTGTGTGTGTGTGTACATACATATGTAAAATATGCTAACCCGAGCATAGGTTTTGCTAGAGATAACACAGAAATTGGAGAAGTTGTTCAATCGGCTGATAAAATCATCATCCGACAGAATAACGTTATCATTGAACAGTTAATTGATATTAGGCAACTATTAAGTGTCGTAGTAGCACAGTCTTCCAATCAAGCTACACCTAGTCACAAAATTAACCACTAAGATAGGCAATATTTCTCTAGGAAGAGAACAGAAACCGGTCACAACAGTTTACGGAGGACTTCACTTAGTATGGAAGAAGCTGAAACATCAGGATCCAAGGCCATAGTAAGTACAGATAAGATTAGGAAATTTAACACCTTTTCTACCCTTGTGAATAAATGGAATGGTCACAAACTTAGAGAATTTGACAAACTTGTCAATCCAGACAAACAGTTAGATGTTTTGCATAATAAAGGGATAGATCTCGCCCCGGCTGAAATTCTATATACACATGGTTTATGGGAAACCAAACAGAAAGTATATGAATATTTCAGTAAAGAAATATTACGATGTACAGGTGAAGATTAGGTAATCATTCCTTTCATTAATAGAGAAAGCAAGCAAAAAAACTTGATCAAGATTTTTCAATAATATATATTGGACTTGTTTTGATAAAAGTCACAAGACTGACCAGATCTCAAATTGGTGGACAGGTTTTACTAAATCTTATGGATACTAGATATAGCAATAATATCCAGAAGGCTATTATAAGAACGATGGAAGTTGATATGGCCAAAAATAGTGGTGTAATATACATGGCAGCAAAGATGCAAAAGCCAGTGATAGACTTTGCCAAGCACTTCCTATCTTAGTATTGTCAGAAGATTGGAATACCTTTAGAGTTTTGAAGGCTCTAACTCCAACACAGAATATTTGCAACCATGACTTTGAAAATTATATTGAAGCACTAGGACCACCTAAGTGTTATTTTTGTAATTTATTTTTGAATCAAAGGATAAGAACAAAATGTAAATTTTGTGATCTAATCCTCTACTATTTATGTTCTGAAAATATATTAGGATTCAGATTTGTAGCGTTACTAGAACCAGTCAGGTCTACTACAGATTATTCCACCTTGGTGAGGGAACTCATCAACAGAAATAGGGATTTGGAAACCCAAGTAGAACAGCTGAAACATCAACTATAGTAGATTAAAGGTAAGAACAAAGATTCCAAAGAAGATCAAGGTATACAACAGGTTCTCAGGCAAGTAAGCCAAAGAAATCTGGTAATAAGAGAAAGTATAACCTGCACCTCTGAACCCATAATAGAGGATTATGAAGAATGAGACACTATCCTTCATTATCAAGGTGCACCTCCAGAAAGAGGTACAGTAAAAAATAATTTGTTAAATTGTTTTGCTACGGTTTATGTTGACAATGAATCCATTGCGGGCAGTTGCATCATAGACACAGGTGCTAGCAAGAGTTGTATCTCCCCTAATGCAATTCCTAATCATTTTTGTGAAGAGATGTATGGACAAGTTCATGTCACTGCACTTGGATCAGATCATTACATAAAACATAAGTTGAAAAATGCACCTATTAAGCTCAACAAAGAAAGGTACCCTCTTCCTATGACTTATGTGATGCATTTTGCTCTTGAGGATAGAACTCAACTCATTGTAGGTAAGAGCTTTTTATATATTTTAGGAGGTGGATATTTATATTTAGAGAATGAATTCATAATCTTGAAACACATTGATAGGATAGTCACCTCTCCAATTAGTAAAAGTGTAGATTTTCATATTTTAGAGGAAGAAATAGAAGATAGTGAGTTTATACAGGATTGGTTATGTTTTAATGTAGGAAAATTAACAGATTTTGAGAGTCAAGTAACTCCACTTTTAAATAAACTCCAACGGCTTCAGGTAATAGAAGACAATCCCACAGCCTTATGGGAAAAGAACAAGACCACTTGTAAATTAGAAATCATCAACCCAGATCTAACCATACAGGACAAACCCATTATTCCTTCACTTGTCGAACAAGAAGCATATCATAAGCATATAGACTCTCTACTGCAAATAGGAGTAATCAGACCCAGTCAAAGTAGACACAGGACGATAGCCTTTATTGTACATTCTGGAACAACAGTTAATCCTGATGGTTCCACAGTAAGAGGTAAAAGTAGGCTAGTTTTTAATTATAAAAGGTTGAATGACAACACATACAAGGATCAATATAGCCTCCTAAGAATTGATTCTTTACTCAAGAAAATTAAATTCAAAAGGATTTACAGTAAGTTTGATTTAAAGTTAAGTAGCGATGCATCTAGAGTCTATTACTAGGACAGCTTTTTGTGTCCCTCAAGGACTTTTTGAATGGCTTGTAATGCCATTTGGTCTGAAAAACGCACCAGCCGTCTTTCAACGAAAGATGGATAACATTTTTAAGAAATGCAGTTTTATTGTTTGTTGTATCGATGATATTTTGATATATTCTGATGATATATCATAGCATGTGTAGCATCTTAAAATATTCTTTGATGAATGTGTTACTCATGGACTAGTATTGTCAAATACCAAATACAAGTTAGGAGTAACCAAAGTAGAATTTCTACTGTTAGAAATAGGAGAAGGAAAAATTAGGCTTCAACCCCACATAGTTAAAAGTATAGTTGAATTCCCGGAAGAATCCTTGACAGATTGAATCTGTTGTAGTTGTTGTTGTAGCTATTCTACTTGTGTTTCCAAATCCCTCTTTCTGTTGATGAGTTCTCTCACCAAGGTGGGATAGTCTGTGGTAGATCTGACCGATTCAGGGAATGCTACAAATATGAATTCTAATTTATTTTCAGCACACAGATGGCAAAGGATTAGATCACAAAATTTACATTTTGTTCTTATCCTTTGATTCAAAAATAAATCACAAAAATAACACTTAAGAGGTCCTAGTGCCTCAAAATAATTTCCAAAATCATGGTTGTAAATATGTTGTGTTAGAGTCAGAGTTTTCAGAACTTTGGAGATATTCCAATCTTCTGAAAATACCAAACTAGGAAAATTAGGTATTAATGACATTTCTGTAGTAATATTGTTACCGATATCATCATCTATTACTGAGCAAATATCACTGTCATTGTCAAGGTCATCTTGGTCAATACTGACAACATCAAAATATTGATGTAAGTCAAATGAGTGATAGAGGGCAAACCTTTCTGTGGTACCTCTTTTGTTTCGACTTTCTCTGGCAAAATGACCTTCTACACCACAAACATAGCATCTATTTTTTTGGTGGGAGGTTTGTGTCTCTTGAATTGCCTAATATGGTTCTTACGGGGTATACCATTCCTGTAATTAGTAGCTCTCCTAATTATTTTCTTTTCCTTAGGGAAGTAACCTAGTATATACACTTGTTTACAGAAATTGTAATCTTTTACCTGTTTAGCAACCTCATTTTCTATACACTTCTTTTTGAGGTATTCCTTAGTAAAAACTATCCTAGGGGCTATTCCCTATGTTACTATGGGGTAAGCCTTATACATTCATCCTTTATAATACTATTAAAGGATGGTGGTAATTTACTAAAGTATTTATCACTCATGTTCTGGGTAAAGACCTATCCAGACTTTGATGCTAGATTTAGGAAAGCATCGGAATAACTATCTATATCTCTCATATTTTCAATAATAAGCCTTTCTATATCCTGTAAGGCCTTATCCTGCATTTCTATTGTTTCTCTAAAAGGATCATATCCTATTATTAACTGCCTAACTTGGCCTATTACATTCTGTGTATTGTCTGTTGAGGCTATCAACCTATTATATTCTGTAGGGAAAGTAATAGTCCAATTCAAATAATAAAACTTAGCTGTTTCACCTAGAAGGTTTTCAATGTAGTTCACCTTCTCTTGGTTATTTGCAAAGGCAATATTGGAGTAGTGTAAGATGGTTGATGATTCCCATCGTCATATCACTTCTTCGCAGAGCTGTGGAGGGGTTCCTACAAGAACTAGCATATAACCATCATTGACATTAGCACGGGGGAGATTATTAATATATTCATAAGGGTAGTTCCTGCCACGTTGTCTTCCTTGTTGCTATCCTACAATTGGAAGGGGAGCTTGTTGTTGATTCCCAAAATTTGGCCTTGGTATGTATGCGGCACGGTGTTCAGGAATCTAAGTAAAATTGGAAAATCCAGACGATCCTGTACTCTCATTTATAAGTATGGGAGTTTCTTCATCCCATTCGGGGTGTAAAGACTGTTGTGGGTACGGTAAATCGTACTCATCATCTTCCATTAGAGTATTTACATTAAGCATTGCAAAGGTGGAAGAAAAAGAGTCAAAAGGTTCCTCTTTACTACCCACCACTCTTTGCTAACACTCTGATGCAAAGGGGCTAGTAAAAATCTTTGGGTAATTAGCATTATATTTATACCTTATCAATAAAGAACAATCATTTGGATGAGATATCTGTGTAAAATCATGTGACCAATCATAGTTAGGGTTATAATAATTTCAAGGCATTAGGACTATCTTCTAAAATGACTAACATAAGATTATTATGTTCGTCATCTAATTCAGGTTCAGTTATCCCTTCTGTTTTGTAGTTAGAAAAATGAATACCTACTGATTTGTTACTGTTTTCCCATAAGCTCGATCGTGCAGGTACCAATGGCTATGTAGCTGGTAGTGTAATGTTCCATTCTTTACCGGCTAACTCTTTTGTTGTAAAGCTTTTTCCTTCAATCACTCTTATGCCTTGACTTCCAAGATATTGCATGACTTTATCTATTCGTAATTTAAAATTATTGTTAGTGTTATTGCTAAGCCTACCTATGAGGATCTTTGTGATGGCAAGGTTTTGTCCTTCTGTGAAGTCCTCATAGCCTCTCTTTTTGATAATAAGTTGGAAGTGCTTGGCAAAGTCTGTTACTGACATTTGCATCTTTGGTGCCATGTATATTACACCGCTGTTTCTGGACATGTCAACTTCCATCGTTCCTATAATAGCCTTCTGGATATTATTGCTATATCTAGTATCCTCAAGATTTAGTAAAACTTGTTCACCAGCTTGAGATATAGTCAATCCTGTGACTTTTATCAAACCAAGTCCAATATGTATAATTGAAAAATCTTGATCAAGTATTTTCTGTTTACTTTCTCGATTAATAAAAGGAATAATTACCTAATCTTCTCCTGTGCATCGCAATGTTTCTTCACTAAAATGTTCATATGCTTTCTGTTTGGTTTCCCATAAACCATGTGTGCACAGAACTTTAGCTAGGGCGAGGTCGTTCCTTTATTATGTAAGACATCTAACTATTTGTCTAGATCAACAAGTCTATCAAATTCCCTAAGTTTGTGACCATTCCATTTATTCACAAGAGTAGAAAAGGTATTAAATTTCTAATCTTATGTGTGCTCGCTATGGCTTTGGATCCTGATGTTTTGGCTTCTTCCATACTAGATGAGGTCCGCCGTAAATTGTTGTGACTAGTTTCGGTTCTCTTCCTAGAGAAAGATTGCTTATCTTAGTAGTTAATTCTGTAATCCAACTGGGTGTAGCTTGTTGACTGGAAGACTGTGCTACTACGACACTTAACAATTGCCTAATATCAATTAGCTGTTCAATAATAACGTTATTCCGTCGGATGAAAATCTTATCAGCCGATTGAACAACTTCTCCAATCTCTGTGTTATCTCTAGCAAAACCTATGCTCGGGTTAGCATATTTTACTCCTACTCTCTCAACTATTTTCTTGTAATTGAGATCATGATCAGACATTTAAATTGTCTCTAATAAAGCAGAAAGTAAATATACTAATTGTGTGAAGATAAGATGTCTCTCTCTGTTCTTGTATTCTGGTGGAGGGTTAATGTACAACTTGTCTTCTTCCCTAAAAGTATCTAATATTAGCTTAGCTAAGGCAGATATAGTTTCTGGTGCTTCTAGGTTATGGTTGACTAACCAATTTAGGAATTGAACTATCATATGAGTTCCTGTTCCAAAACCTGAATAAAAATAGTTAGTAAGCAAAGAAGATATCTATAAGACAATGGGTCTCTCCTTTCAACAGGGGTTGTCAAATAATTAGTTTGTATGTGCCTTAGGTAGATACGAATGATTTCTGCTAACTCTAAACAAGTTTCAGCTAGATTTTCTTGCTCTAGCCTTCTTAAAAAGGTCACTAAAGGCAACATTAACTTAATAAATGATCAAGTTTCTTTTCTATACGTTCTAGAACTCTTTCTTCTAGATTAAGAGTTAAATCTGAAAGATTTGTAATTTGTCGCTCTATTTGAGCTAACTTTTGCTGTAATATCCAAATATTCTGTTGGTTATCTTTTTCAATTTGCCTTGGTTCAGGATCAAGTTTCTGAATCAAGAGCTGTAGTTCCCTTTTTGTGGGAAGCTTTCACCGATAAGATAAATCTTACTGAGATTTAATATATTCTAAATTTGCAGAAAAAGTGCTTAAAGTAGAAGATTCTGTAGACAAAAGTTCAATAATTTTTCTGAAATTAGAAGTATCAGAGGAGTTCTTTACAGAAATATTGAGTAATATCAAAGAGCAATAATCAGATATCAAATTCAAATGAGTATGATCCGAGTGGTACCTATGTTTATGATTTCCTTCGACAAAACATCTAAGATCCTTTTCATCAATACTTCTTTTAGCAATAGATTTTCCTATTTCAAGATTTAAATAATCAAAGTCTTTACCAGGAAAAGTCATGTGACTACTTGTAATCCTTTACCTAGCTTGTCAGATTGTTTAGTCTATCCTCTTGATGACACAATCCCTCAGGCTAGTCTTTGGGCATCACCACAGACTTAATATAGTAAGGAGTTGGATTATGTAAAAGAAGAAACTAAAAAATCTTTCAAAAAGTACTGAAGAAAGAATATCAGTGTTTAAACTCTAGGAAATCAATAAGCCCTTACTTAGATCATAAAATTAAATTTATACCTTCTTGATCAATTGCTCTGATACCATATTGGAAAATCCAGATTATCCTGTACTCTCATTTATAAGTATGGGAGTTTCTTCATCCCATATTTTGAAAACTCCAAAGACGGTCCTGTACTTCCGAATCAATATATATATAATAACACATCCCTCAAGCCATTCAAGAAAATGGCTTATCTTTAGCTTCTCTCACAGATTACTGTTCATAAACCGGTTCCAATTAAAACACATTTATTTATTCTGTATCGGGCTGCGCTCAAGCCACTGCTCCCTCACAACTTTTCACACAACTTTAACTTGTCGGTCGCTTCTTTCCCTCTCACAACTTTTCCTCCCACAGTCAAACACTCAATTTCTCCTGTCCATCTTCCTCTTTTTCTCTCACCTTCCATCTCATCACCCCTCTCGCTATCTTCCTCTTTTTCTCTCACCTTCCATCAATGGCTCCGCCGGATTTAGTTTCTTCTTCTAGACTCGCGCTTGAAGAGGCAAAGTCGACTGGACCAAGGGAGGTGCACGTTTTGTTGCCATTTCCGCCGGATTTAGTTTCTTCATTCTCTACTTTTCGGTTAAGGTGATTTGTTCCTAATGCTTGCCTTCTTTTTCTTTTCCTTCGTCTATACCCATTATTTTCCTAGAGACGGCGGTGATGGCAACAAAGAAGCAATGACAACGAAGCCGAGGCCTTTTCGCAAATGAATCTACTAGCAAATTCAAAGTTCAAGGATCCCGATCTCCCACCCCAAGGCTAGAATAGTCATGTGTATTTTTTACATGCGAAGAAGAGGAAAACCGCTTCCGGCGAAGAACGATACAATGAACCATCTTTGTTCATGTGTACTTTTAATTGTTGTGCATTTTTCGGGGTTTTAATCGTTGCTTTGGGTTTAGATTTTGCGAGAGAGGTATATGTAGAAAGGGAAAATGAAAGAACAAGCTATGGTTATAAATATTTGGCTTTTTAATGGTGTTCATGTGTACACTCTGCTTAACAAATCAAAATTATGTTAAAATGCATAGACAAGACGGTGGTGTTTTTGGTGGTGTTCCTTTAAATATATGCTCCGTGTTGCAGGTGTTTTGTACCTGTGTCCAAGCTCGGTATTTGCTTACCGGTCACAACAGGGTATGCATTTCTCTTCTTCTTCCTCTTCTTATGTTTGTAATTGATTTCGGATTTTGGTTTTCTGCATTGAATTGTTTTCCTCACGGGTATGCATTTTTCCTCTTATGTTTTTCCTAGGAGAGCTCCATGTGCAGTAGTGTTTTTTAACTTGACTATAGTGTTTTCCTCACGGGTATGCATTGAATTATGCCTCGGAACTTTTTCCTCATTACCTCTTTTGAATGTATAGGGCGCTCTCATTACCTTTTTGTTTTTATTTTCTAACAGTGTGATCCAATAAACAGACTCTTTTATTTTATTTTAATCTTCCCTTTTCCTGTTAAATGAAAGCTGGATTATATACTTGTGTTTTTTCTTTTGCATGTTATGTTTGAACAATGATCTCAAGTATTTTGTTGACAAAAAAAAAAAAATCTCGAGTATTTTAAAAAATCAAAATAAGCAAGACATTTGGATCAACGCTGCATGTTTTGTGTTTTTATTCAACGCAGCTTTTTCAAAGTCTTTGCTTTGGTTTTGAAAACACTGCTTTTTCTTAGTCTGCAGATTGGACAACACTGCTTTTTCATCGTCACGGGTTTACAGAAGGGATGTTTGAATATAATAAAAACAAAGTGAAAATAAAGTATCTTGAAGCACCATATCTTCTAACATTTCCCTCAGGACAACACTACTTTTTTAAAGTCACAGGCCTTATTTCCCTTTAATGTACACTTTATTATAAAGCAGCTCAAACCATAGCTTGATTTCGTCTTTCACTTGCCTAGGTTCCGCCATCAACGCCACTTTTCCATGGGTCATTCATTTTAGATAGAAAAGGAAGATAGGGGAAAAATCTAGGGATATACTCAGGAGGAGTGAGGTTATCTAAATCTAAAAGCAAAAAATGAAAGTCGTATATAAAGAAATGAAAGGGAAGGAAAAATGTGGGGGTGATAGTGACAGGACATGGAAGCACAGATATGTCCAATACAGGGGGCACAGCTACATAGAGGTTGGGATCAGGAGATGGATTTGCTGAGATGCAAAATGAATAAAGTAAATGGTATAGAGATGTTGCATTGTATACAGAGGTTGGTGGCGTGATGCCTTTAGATTTGGTTTGGATTTTGTCATCTCTCCCATTTATTGCTTCCTCCTACGTCGCCCCCATTGATTTTGTTTTAATGAAGGATGAAATAACAAAGCTGTGATATCGCAACAATCCAGATGCCATTCTTAGCTGGAGGAAGTTCCCAAAACATGATAGTTTCCATGTACACTTTCTGAATGCATTCATTGTCCTCCCTCTTTTATGAATCCCTCGATCCTTCTGTTTTTGAATTGTTTTTTTCAATTTAATATATATGATCCTCTGTTTTCATCTGATTTATTGTTACTTTTGTTTTTTCCTTGGCCAACAGGTTATCTTTCCTTAAATGTTGTCTCATTGAAGTTATTTCTGATTACATGTTCCGTGATATGCATCCAAGCATCTGATTTTTTTTTCTACAGTTCATATGCTTGCATAAAAGAGATTCATTGATTTCACTTTAAAACTACATTGATGATCATGTTGTCCACGAGAAATTGCTTAAGCATGATATCTTCCTTGATGATCTTTTTCAATGACATATGTTTACGAGAAAAAACTCAAGGACATGTTTATTACCTGGTCTTTCAGGTTCATATGTTAATACACAAGTATTGGTAAGGGATTCAAAGTGAAAATTATATCTATTTGGTCGCAACATATGAATGAAGAGGCATATCATCACTTTCACTTCTGTATTACATATGTGACTTTTAAAATATTAGACTAGGAGACTTCCATAGTTTCATGCTTACTAAGAGAAGCATGGATTGGTTGAAGATATACGTTCCATATGATGGTCATGGAAGTAAGAGGACAACAACAAATTTTGTGTATAAGGAGATATTTATAAACATTAATGCATGATATTTATAGTTGATGCATTAATTTGATGTTAAGTACTTCAACAATTTATTCTTCAAAAAATAAAAGGATTCTTAATGTTGGCCCTAATAGCTTAAATATGAAAATACTTTGTTATCATGATTATAGACCAGTGTGAGGGTACTTGTGGTGAAGTTGAAGGATTTTGTTGATCCCGAGGTTTATTTGTTCATAATCTCCTTGCATATTAAAAGTTGGTCATATTTGTTGTATTGTGATGTAATGCTTTTTTGAGCTAAAATGTAATTTTTAATTTGTTTGAATTAGATTGAAATAACTACAAATGATGATTTAAGATTTAGAGGAAACAAGGTTCTAGAATGGAAGTCAATTATATTGTTGTTCGGGAAAAGTTGAAATTATACTTAAATAATTGCAATCAATTGCTTATTTTGAAAAGTAGTCCATCCTAAAACAAAATTGTAAACAATTGCTTATCTTCAAAAACAATATGGTTTATTTGTGTTTTGATTTTTTGAGTTTCTTTTAGAATACTTCTTTTGATATCTTTTAATGGCTTTATTGTTAGTGATCAATATATTATTTCACTCTTACTATGATCTTTTCCACGGTATATTGTATTGAAAACTGTTATTAGTTTTGTATTTTCAGGTTGAGTCAATGAAAAGCAAGTATTCTCATGCTCAAGGTAGGCTACCTGCATCTGAGTTATTATCCTATTTGTTTTTTTACATCAACTTGGAGATTCAGAGTTTTTCAATGTAATTGGGGTTTGAAAAGAAAAAAAAATAAAACCCCAGAAAACCTTATATCTCTATTTTGTTACTGCTATTTGTGTTGGCTCCATCTTCAAGCATGTAAGGTGTCTCAATGTACAACACTTTCACATCAAATGCTGTTTTCCCCCAATATTCTGTTATATTACTCAGCAACGTGGGTATTTAATTTTGTTTCATGGTTTTTAATCATCATTTTGGACCCCTTCATTGCAGGAAGAATACATCCATGTTGAATTAGATGAGCCAAGAAATGTCACCAATATTTTGTAGAACCTATAAACAACGCTAATTATCTACTTTTTTCTGTAAGCCTATAAATTTCAATGAAACTGTTTATCATACATTCTTATTCTTTTAATATACTATTAATGCCCGTGATTGCAATATCTTTTTTGAAAGAAAGATTTTTTGAAAGGAATAAACTGTAATTTTTTTTCCTGTCATATCATGCTTCATGTAAGAAAGGTGGCTTCTTTTTTTATTACTTTATTGGTATATGTGATAATACTGATTTAAAGGAACATAGTTTACTATTAAAACATCATTCAATTTATGTCCTCTAATGAAGGAAGAAATTATTGGAAAAGGAAGTCTGCACCTTAATAAAGTCCCACTGTTGAGAAGAGAGATACTGCAACATGTAAATATAAAAGGCTTTATTGGCTGCTTGCCTTTTTCTTTTGAATGGGAACAGGCAGCTCGCTTTTTATTATAAGCATCTTGTATATTGATGTATTGCCAACTGGTAGCTTCACTTTGTATAAAGTCAATAATGTTTTTGCTTTGCTTGTGCCTTATATGTCGATCGAGGTGCTGCGTGTAGCCGCCCATTTGTGTATACAAGTAATATTGAGCTTCGTGTAGTTCTTCAATCCATGATATGTTTCCATATTCAATCACAAAAGATATGTTTCCATATTCATTATGTCACATATCTCCATGTTGTTAATGGTCTAAATACTATTGTTGTTTCAATACTCTCATTGAAAAGGGTACTATTTTTACTATGACCTTTTTATCTTTGCTTTTAGACCAACTATAAGTGGTAGGTAATTGGTATCTTCAAACTATTCTATTTTTTTTCATTGCATTTTGACCACCCGAGAAAATGAAAAAGTGGCATCTTCGAGGAAAATTTATTTTAGTATGTGTTTGTAATGATACAAATTGCTTCTTCCATTTTGTTCTCTTTCTTTCCTTTTTATTTATTTTTGTCTGTTTTTTTTTTTTTTTTCCCCCATCCGCTTTAACCAATTTGTGGATGTAGTGAGGGATGTAGTGTTGGGCATTTGTCTTTGATTTTAGATGAGTAGGAACAAATTATCCAAAGGCTGATATCTCTTTTGATTCTTGGCAATGTGATGTTTGGTTGTCTCCTTTTGTATTTTTCATATTAAGCTCTTTCCACCTGCCTGAAAAGAGTGCAAACTGAATTGGTTAGTATTAGCATGTGCCTGAAAATTGTTTAATAGTTAAACTTGTAGCATATGAAAGAGAACCATAAATTATCCAAAGAGCTACATACTTATAAGTCTATAATTTTTTTTTCTAATTTTTGATGTCTTTAGTGCCTAAAATATGCCTCAAGGATAAAGACTCATTTTGTCAAAAAGACACCAAGGCCTTCAAGTTGGTAATTTCTCTAATTGCATAAGTTGGGTTTGATGAGTGGGACATGCATGAGGTTTGACGACCGAAAATAATTGATGGTCTCAACTTTGGCATGAAATTTAAATTGCTTGTACTGGTATTTTATTTTCACGGTTGAAATAGTTAAATTCATTTGGATCACAATTTAAGCTTAATATTTTAAAATAGAAATGCATAATATTTTAAAATCTCAAGGATAAATAAGCATTTTTTAAAGGCTACAGATATGAATAGCCTTGGAAATATCACTCTTCGAAATATAACTTGGATGGTGAAGAATGGACTCCATCAACTGTGTCCTTTGAAATATCCAAAATTATTCATATTTGTAGCCTTTGAAAGAGAAAATATTCTCTAAACTTGAAAAAAAAAAAACCCAGATTTGCCTCGACCATCATTATTGAAGAAACAAAAATTAAATATCCAGAATTAAAAATTTTACCATATGCAAAGCACAAGAACTTGTATTCGAAGAAGGAATAAAAGAATGGCAAACACATTTTGACCATATGCAACTTCTCAATGTAGAATCAAGAAGACGGGGAAATTGCTCAAGAAACTAAAAGGAAAAGCTAAAGAAAGAAACTTTGTATTAAATGAAGAGTGGGGCAAATAGATAGATGAAATCCAGTGAAGGTGGCGTTATTAAGGAAGAGGTCTTAATGGGCCGAGCAAAAACGGAAAGCCCATTGTGGCAAAGCGAAGATCACACCACATTGTTAGTAGCGATTTGGGCCACCGTGATCAAAGTGAAAAAGGAAGATGCGAGAAGTTGGAGGCGGGTCTTTTCTTTTTTCTTAAGAGATATTGTAAGGAAAAATAATATAGGTATTTTTTGCTTAATTGAGCCTCGTATCAATGGTGAAGAAACCGACTATGTGGTGAGGAAACTTGGATTCAATAATTTGATTCATGTTGAAGCTCTTTGGACTTTTTGTTGGGGAATTTGGTTGCATTGGAATGAATGGGATTATGATATACAATAAAAGTTCTCAAATGAGCAAATTCTTCACTTTGTCAAATATGTGAAAAGTGCTCTCCCAAATTTGTTGAGATTTCATTTGTAATATGTACTCTAACTCGATTGAAGAATATTACTTGTTTAATATTGTTGATGTTTTATTTATAATATGTTGTTCTTCATTAATATTAATGTTTTAATATTTTTTAAAGACAATAAGGTTTCATTATTTTGGAAGTAAAATGTGTTTGAGTAACTTGTGAAATACTATCATCCGTGCAACGCACGGGGGAAGTAAAAGCTCGTTATCTTACATAATAAGGGAACAGACCTCGCCCTAGCTGAAGTCCGTACACACATGGTTGATGGGAAACCAAACAGAAAGTATATGAACATTTCGGTGAAGAAAACATTGCGATGCGCAGGAGAAGATCAGGTAATTATTCCTTTATTAACTGAGAAAGTAAACAGAAAATTCTTGTTCAAGATTTTTCAATTATACATATTGGACTTGTTTTGATAAAAGTCACAGGATTGACCAGATCTCAAGTTGGTGGAAAGGTTTTGCTAAATCTTGTGGATACTAGATATAGAATTAATATCCAGAAGGCTATTATAGGAACGATGGAAGTTGACATGGCCAGAAACAGCGGTGTAATATACATGGCACCAAAGATGCAAATGTCAGTAACAGACTTTGCCAAGCACTTCCAACTTAATCAAAACCAGAGGCTATGAGGACTTCACAAAAGGACAAAACCTTGCCATCACAAAGATCCTCATAGGTAGGCTAAGCAATAACACTAACAATAATTTTAAATTACGAATAGATAGAGTCATGCAATATCTTGGAAGTCAAGGCATAAGAGCAATTGAAGGAAAAAGCTTCACAGCAAAAGAGTTAGCCGGTAAAGAATGGAACATTACACTACCAGCTACGCAGCTATTGGTACCCGCACGATCGAGCTTCTGGGAAAACAGTAACAAATAAGTAGGCATTCGTTTTTCTGACTACAAAACAGAAGGGATAACTAAACCTGAATCAGATGACGAACATAATAATCCTATGTTAGTCATTTTAGAAGATAGTCCTGATCCTTTGCAGTTATTATATAATTATTACCCTGACTATGATTGGTCACAGATTTTACACGGATACCTCATCCAGATGATTGTTCTGTATTAATAAGGTATAAATATAATGGTAATTACCCAAAGATTTTTACTAACCCCTTTGTATCAAAGTGTCAGCAAAGCGTGGTGGGTAGTAAAGAGGAACCTTTTGACTCTTTTTCTTCCACCTTTGCAATGCTTAATGTAAATACTCTAATGGAAGATGATGAGTACGATTTACCGTACCCACAACAGTCTTTACCCCCCGAATGGGATGAAGAAACTCCCATACTTATAAATGAAGAAACTCCCTTAGGAGCTAAACGGATTTTTTCCTAAAATATAAGGCTGAGTTTACTCTCTCTGTTTTTTAAATTAAAAAATTTAGCTATTATTTAATTATATCATTATATATATAGAATTAAATTATATGTCAATTTATAACTCGGACAATCTAGTTTTAAGAAATAACAATGAATATAAATACAGTAAAATAATTTAATTAGCTTCCTTAACCTCCAAAAAAACACGAATTTTACATTTAAGGCGAGAGGTAGCAGTAATAGTACTCCATCAGGTTCTTTTTATAAGTAACAAGTATAACTTTTAAGTGGATCAAAATGCTAGTTAAATTCAATTAAAAGTAATAAGTATGTAATATATGTAAAAAAATTCCAATTACCACTCGTGTTCTATTTACAATTGTTTTTTGAGGAAAAATTTTATCCTTATTATAAATATATTTTTAGAGTAATAAATATGTTTTTTTATGATTTTAACTCTATTAATTATAATAAAAAAATAATTTACTCATATTGGCTCTTGAAACTATTTATAAATAAGGGTAAAATTGAAAATGTAACTTATAATTGATGAGTTAACTAACTCTCTTTAATATGTGAGAGTTAGTTAATTGGAACTTGTAAATAAAATCAGAGTGATATACCCTTATTCATAAAGATGGCTTAGGAGAGATAATGAGTAGAAATTTAATATAAAGATATAATAGGTGAAAATAAGAGTAATTTAGAAAAAAAATTGTAAAATAAGTATAATTTATTTTAGTCACATGCTAAAGGAAGAATTTTCTAGTTCTCAGTGCATGTGAGATAGTAATTATTATTGTTATGGATTCGTGTTTTGGGCCCAGATGAGATATGGCTCAATAGAGGCATATTGCAACTAAAGCCCTCCACAAGCAGGAGAAACGCTAATCCCCCTATAATCCCGGCACTAATCTGACCGTACAGATAGTGGAGCAAAGGCATGTAATGGAGCAAAGATCTCTCAGGTAGTGGAGCAGGCATCTAGAGAACGTGGGAGGTGCATGTTGCTGAAGCAATGGACGGAGAACCAAGAAAATCAAACCCTTGGTAATCTCTATAAATAGGAGATTACCGACCAGGTGCACATATTCTATTCATATCCTTTTACTATACTGTTACATTGTGCACACACCCCACTCCCTTTGGCTCACCGCCATTCTCGTATAGCACAGTGATCAGATGATATTCTTTAGTGTCTTCCTCATAGGCATCACTAAATACTCATCTTTTCTTCGGTATTACTTATATACTTACCGGAGACCATTCAGATCCTATATTAACCAGATACAAACCCAGAGGTTAGACATTTGTGTTCGTAGAACCAAACATTGGCGCCGACTGTGGGGAGAGATAAATTTTGATTCCCAAAACCACAAAGAAAGTCACAGAAAAAGCCACTGATATGGCCGCAAACACCAAGAGTCGCAGTCAGGCACCCCGACCAGATCAGTTTCCGAAGGGACAGCCACAGCAGCTGCTGCAGGAGCAAATCATCCAGTATTCTTATTCTGTTATCCCAAATCCCAACCATGTTTCCATAAGAACTGAGGGTGAGACGAAGGATACCGCGAACTCTTCTCATCCAAGCCGAGGTTTCCTGCAAGGGCAGCGGCTGGTTCAGCAACAAAATCTTCCTCCTCAACCCCCTCAGGAGTTTCAAATCAACCATCCCGACATTCGGCTGTTGCACGACACTATGGAAGCAGTAGTCCATCATCTGGAGAGATTAGAGACTCGAGACCGTCTTCAGCGGGGAGAGGATGCCCGGCGAGTTAAAGAGGACTTGGACCGCCAAAACGCCATATGGCGGCAGGAAGAGCAGCGAAGAATGCAATAGAGGCTGGAAGAGCGTTTTAGACAAAAAGAAAAACAAGTTTAGAGTGCAGGCCGAAATGAGGCCCGCCCTAGCCGTGGTGTGGCCTAGACTTCCATGCACACCGAGGTTGAAGAACTCAGTGAGGGTCATGAGGAGGACAATTTGGTTGCTAATGACCGAGATAAAATACCAGAAGAAGATAGTAGGAGAATACGGATGCAGGAGGAACGTATAAGGATGCTGGAGAATCCTGCCCAGTACGTTGCTCAGGATGCTAGTAATCCTAGCAGGGTCAGCGATACAACGGCCATCGAGGTTGACGCTGGCATTCCCCAGGGCACTCATGCCGACTTAGCTCGGGCAAAAGGGAAGCAGTTGGCCGAGAACGTAGATCCCTTGGCTAGGGAATCTTAAAGATTGTTTGGTTTGCACATAGAGGGATGCGGTAAAGATAAAATACCGAGCCAATTCTCAGATGAGATCATGACTGCAACCTATCCAAAGAGTTTAGATTCCAGAGAGCTGCCGAAATATGACGGGAGTCAGGACCCACAGAATCATGTTGACAACTTCAACATGATGATTATGGTAAAGGGGATTGTAGGGCCTGTCATCCCCCGGCTGTTCGTGGGAACTTTGCAAGGACCTGTGCAAATATGGTTTCATTCCCTCCCGTTGCACTCCATTCAAGATATGGGAACCCTGGAGAGGAAATTTTTGGTGAACTTCACTACTAGCAGGAAGCACCCAAAAATCGAGTTCCAGCTCAGCCAAGTAAAGCAATCACCAGGAGAAAGCTTGCAAGAATATTTGGATCACCTCACGCATACCGCGCTGCAGGTACCAAGGCTAAAGGAGGACATGCATCTACATTGTGCCATAGCCGGGTTAGACATGTCCTCTTGGTTAAAGAAGTCGATCATGAAACGGCTTTCGGACACGCTGACAGACTTTTGTGACCGATCTAAGTAGTATCTCGAGCTGAATCAGATGGAGATGACAAACGATGTTTCGAAAAGCGAGGGAAGGAGGAGTTCACCGACAAAGGAAAAGTAGAAGCCTAGCAGGCACTCGAGGAGGAAGGAAGAATATGGCGGGCACAGGCGCGAATCCAGTAGACGAATCTCAGATAACAGACACCGGCGAGAGAGGAGTAGTCCGATAGCAAGATATGAAAGTTATACCCCGCTAAATGTCTCACGAGCACGGGTCTGGAAAGAGGTGGCTCAGACGAAGATGAAGAGGGTAGACCGGCCTCAGCCTTTTTTCGGCCGACCGGGAGCAGACCCATCCCGATATTGTGCATTTCACGATGGTCCAGGACATACCACAGATAAATGTTATCACCTTCGTGTTGTGATAGAGAAATTTGTCTGAGGAGGGAAGTTACAACAGTATGTGGTGGACGCTCTCGGATAAAAGACCAAGCGCAAGGAGCCAGGTCGCAATGAGAGTCCCGGCCGGTAGAAGAAGAAGAAGAGCGAGAAGAGAAAGAAGGAGGGGAAGGATGATGATGATTACCCGGAGGCTGATTTTGAATGCAATTGAGTGACTTGTAGATTGCATGTATGTCGATCCCCTTGATAAGGCGACTTTGTAAGACAATATCGTTCAATCAATGAAATTTTACGTTTTGTTCCTAAGAGAAAATTATTGAGAATTTGGCTAAAACATATTCCTCCGGGATACGGTAACGCCCACATAAAAGTCGACGCCAAGATACGGTCAGACCAAGAATTTGGCTAAAACGTACTCCTCCGGGATACGGTAACGCCCGCACAGGTTAAAACGTATTCCTTCGGGATACGGTAACACCGACACGGTCTAAACTGGGATATGGTCAAACCAAGATAAAGGTTAAAACGTACTTCTCAGAGGTACGATGAAACCCACAGGCTAACAAGCATTCCTTCAGGACACAATAAAGCCAAGATTTTGGCTAAAATGTATTCTGACTAAGATACGATAACGCCCGCATAATGGTTATTGCGTGCCTCTTCGGGGCTCGGCTAAGCCAGCAAAGCCTTTCACGACTACGATGCATCAAAGCTAAAGGAAGTAAAAGTCAATCGCCATAACGATCCTGATCAAGTCGGAGTGTTTAGAGTTCGGTTGCGACACGGAACTTAGGCATATGACGGTTGACTCTTACTCGATTGATTTCTAGTGAATCATTCAGGAGGGTATACTGCCCATGGATGATCTCAGACCAGTATTGTGCACAACGAATCCTCTGACTTTGAAATAAGTTCACAAGACATAGCAACAATGACACAAAGCATAACTCGAAGGAATATTCGAAGTAAAACTGACATAATCAGATCGAGCTATTCGGCAACAAAAGTAAGTATTTATACATGAAATATCAAGTTTTTGCACAATATTTTGCAGCACAACAGCCGAATTGTCAACACAAGAAAGCATTACAAAGTACGGGGCCTTAGAACCCCGAAAAAAGAGAAAAACTAACACAAAAAGAAACAAATAAAATCCTCTGATACTGGACAGGCTCCAGATCATCATCATATGGCGGACGCCACAGGATACACCCGGATAAGGGACTAGCGAGAGGGAGCTCCGGTGTCTTGATGCACTTCCTCACCCTTATCCTCTGCTGGGATTTCCTCGAAATGACTCCCATAAATAGTCTCGGGGGCAGGAAAGAGCGGAACTATCTTGTCTCCTCTAAGGATAGACATGCAATCCATTCCGGAGGTGTCGAAGTTGACGTCGGGATTCAAAAAGTGAATTTGCGCTATGGCATTTTCAAAAGATTCCCCGACAGATTTCACTATGGCGGCATTTTTCTCCTGTATTGCCGCGTCCTTCTCCTCAATGGCGATATTGGTGGCATCTAAGGCTTTTCGACACCCGCCCAGCTGATTTTGGAGTTCTTTCTGCTGCTGGGACAACTGGTTTAGGGAAGATTTGTCCTTAGCATGAGCTTCTTGATACTGGGTCAAGAAAAGGACCACCTTTTTCAGCTCCGTGGTTGTCGTCTCGGCCTCTTCCTTCATTTTATCCCTTGCCAGTTCAGCGGCCCGCACTTGTTTTAAAGCGGTAGACTTTATAGCCTCTGTCAGACGTTTATGCCCTTCTGCCTCTAATTTCAACTGATGGAGCTCGGCAGTTTGGGAAGCATACTATGAATGTACAGCAATTAGAGTTTGAGCCAACCCAGCAGATTGCAAGGAACCTTGCTCTATTTCGGCAATCCTTTTGAGCTCAGCATAGCCATACGAGGTGGGTGCGGAGAAGCATTCTGAAGGACGGATGGCTTATTTAACCTCGGTAGGAACGTTTTGATCCCAGACCACACCTTGAGGGAACTTGGGGGTTAGTGGAGGAAGAGGAGGAATGTTAGCTGAAGGCGGATATTGAGGAACCTTGATGATCGGTGCTGTGATGGGCGCAGATTCCGTAAAATTTTTAGAACAGCTCGAGGGGCCGACTTTTGTTTTCTTAGCCAGGTTCACCAAATCATCCTCTTTGATGCCTGGAGAGACGGATGATTGTGTTGTCCTCCTTTTGGTAGCCTTAGGTTGCGTGAAGCCAGGGTTGGCCAGGGCAAGAGCGAAGGCGAGCAATGTTTCCATAGGCAGATCTGAAAAATTAAAGATGGTTAGCCCGACATTCAAAAAGCAATGTACAAAACCGTAATGGAAATATACTTCAGTGGACAAAACTAAAATGCCCTCTACATCCTGTAGAGTAATAGTCATCTCACCAACCGGCATATGGAAGGTGTGAGTCTTCGGCCTCTACCTCTCAACCAAAGCAGAAATAAGGTTCTTGTCAATCTGCACCAACATAAAAATAGAGAACAAATATGTACGGGTTCTATATTATCTGTATCATGTACAAACAACTAAATGCATATAATTAATTACATAAAAAATAAAACATACCGGGAGGCTTTTCATGCGAGACACGTACCAAAAACCTGCACGCATAAGGTACTACTCCAAATCTAGTAGGATGAGATCTGGGTGATGGACATCTCCTAAAGATCCTTGTGAGGCTCGCCTCACCCTCAAATACTTGCAATCTCCTTTGTTTTACACAACTTGTGATCGGTGTGACTGCTGCACCTTCTCATTAAGAACTCCTCACTCTTTAGGGCCGGGCTCAATATTGCGAGCACGTTGATCAGCCATTTGACTAATAAAAATTTACAATAACACAACACATTATTAAGTCACTAATTATTATTCTCTAAATAATTAATTAGCGAATTAATTATTTGACTAATTATTATTCTCTATTTAAGCTTATCTTATCTATCTTAGGGTACTATAAATAATAATATACAACATATTTCACAAAATCTTTTTATTAATTCACTAATTATTATTCTCACAAATTTCTTTAATTAAATTTAGCTAATAATATTTTACAATTTATATATCAAATTATTAATTTACAAAATATTAAATAATTAGTCATCTATCTTAAGGTTTATAATTAATATACAAAATAAATAATTAATTCACTAATTAATTAATTTACTAATTAGTCTTGTATCCTAAGGTTTATAATAAATTTTAAATATTTTAATTCCCTAAATTATTAATTAGAATTATTATTTACTATTTTTATTATTTATAATTATTAATAATTTGTAAGTAATTAAGCATCTCTCCTAAAGTTATACATTTATTAAGCATCTATAATAAATAAATGTATATAATTAAAAGTTAAATCAAATTATTAAACAATAAACATAGCTATGTAGGCTGGCTATGTAGGGGCCAATGCCGTCGCATGGATAGACGACACTAGTGCCGTCACGCCACGTGGCGCCACGGTTGATGCAATTATTTGAATCTTTATTTATAATTCAATTATAAGAAAAATTTGTTATAGACTTAACTGTTATTAATTATCTCTTTTAATACCTAACTGTTATCATGATAGATTGGATGACAATATCATTGGCTAACAAAAAAAAAGAAAAAAAATCAGTATATTGTTTAAAAAACGAAGCATCAAAAAATTAAAATAATAAAATAAAACAAGTTGGGCAGGTAGATTATAAGTTAAGTTGGCTAAATGTCAACCCATATTGATGCAATCCTTTTTTGTCCAAACCCACATGATCCCAAACCGTAGCAGGCTAACACGAACCCAGTGGTCCGGTCCATATTATCAAATGTATATATATCTAATATCTATCCATTATACATTGATGCATATATTTCAACTATTTTTACCTTAGTTTTATTATACTCCCTCTAATATTTTTTTTTAAGGAATATTCTCTCTCATAAAAGTGGTCCTAATATAACGAACAAATCATTTTTTTCTGAAATTTTAAACTAGTTTTTCTATTTTTACACTCATTAAAAATATGTTATTATCTCAGTAGAATAAAAATAAATTTCCACTCACTATCAGTCTCTCATATAGCCTCTTCATAAATAAGTCTATAATTGAAAATAAAAATACATATCAAACACATTTATGGCTTTTTAACTAACATTTTGAATTGCATAATTTTGATAGTTATTTCTTATAAAAAAGAGACCGGAAAAAGTATTAAAAATTGGGCATAAAGACATTTATTTAAAGCATTATGTTATGTTTATCATTGTATTGTTAGCCAATGATATTGTCATCCAATCTATCATGATAACAGTTAGGTATTAAAAGAGATAATTAATAACAGTTAAGTCTATAACAAATTTTTCTGATAATTGAATTATAAATAAAGATTCAAATAATTGCAAATTCAAGCATTTCAACTGTAAATAAGACATTTTAGTTTTAAGGAGTGTTATTAAAGGAAAGTGGAATCATTAAAATGGAATTAACAATATCAAGGGAGTATAAAGAGCATATCATAGGGACATAGACATTCCATTGCACTGGATTTTAGCTAAAAGGGTTTTTATGTTTTTTTTTTCCCAACCAGCTGAAAAAGGTTATGCATAAATAGATCTACAACAGTATGAGAATTCTTAATGAAAGTATATCTGGTTGCCATCACAACGGTCAGTTGAGTAAAATAGAGGCATCATTGCCCACATTACATTTTAGATGATTGACAAATTGGGTCTGTTTGGAATAGTAGCGCAGAAATGATTTATTTTCAATCTAACTTTTACAAACATAAAATAGGATGAAAGTCAAATTGTAGATATGATTTATATATGGATTGACCGTAATAAAAACAGTTTTTCCTGAAAAAAAAAAAAAAAAAAAAAAAAAAAAAAAAAAAAAAAAAAAAAAAAAAAAAAAAAAAAACTGCTGGGATTTTCTGAGAAGCCAAAATTGTCAGCTTCTCTTAGAACTGCTTTTTTCAGATAAGCCCATCTCACTCTGATGCTATCCCAAACACCATAAAAAAAGATAAGTCCATCTCACTCTCTCAGAAGCTGCTTTTAAACCACACTGGGTTTTTAACGCCATGCCAAATAAAGTGAATGTCAGCATATTGAGATATGCCCTTTTAAATCCATGATGAGTTGTAGGACTTCATAATTAAAAAAGATTTTGATACACCAATATCTCTGCCTTTCAAAGTCACTGCAAGAAGGGAAGAAGATGATGAAGACGATATTCGCCAGATTTGCTTTGATAAGAGAGCCTAATTAACACAAGAAGATGGGCGAATTTCAAGGCCATCTTCATTTGAACCCGAGAAATATATCGATGCATCGGGAATGAATATGAATATAGATGTGCTGAGCAACCCAAAAGATGACATGATATTAAGATTGGGTGTTAAGAACGGCTTAAGCAATCAGCCTCACTTTATAGGTAGAAGTTCTTCTTTTGATTGATTCAACCACTTGGTGGTAATCTTGTGATTTCGTTACCTGGGGTGATCCAGATGCCTAAATATTTACCTAGCCTTGTTCGATGATTGCATTTCAAGATAATGAGGTGAATTTGGGCTAAAGATGAGAGTAGATTTAGCATGATTGATAAAGTGGATTTAGATAAAAGTGGAGGAGTATATTTCTATGGCAGCTTTGGCAGTATTGAAACAATTATAACAACATTCAAACAAAATAGAATCATCTGCAATTGTCAATGGCTTTGTAGTCTAATGACATGAGAGCTCCCCTTTAAGTGAAAAGTCAAATGTTCGATCTTGCTTGTAATCTCAGGTCAATAGTATCTACCCCTTTAATAAAAAAAGAAAAAGAATCATTTGCAATTTAGCAGTGTTAGGGTTAAACAGTTAAAAAATTGAAAAGACAACTTACAAAGTTAAGATACCAAAATAAAATCTTGTGAAAAATTAGAAGACTAGATATGCACTTTTGCCTGAAATAAAGCGTTAAATGATCAATGTGGGTCCTTGGTTAAAATTGGGTGACATTGCACTCTGTATATTGTATGTGATATTACCCCAATTATTCCTTATACTTAATAATAGCAGCCAATTGGTGGGCATCAATATAACCTCCAAGAAAAAAAACCAAAGGGATACCAATTAAACTTTGTATAGACTGTATCCCCTTATAGACAAAATGAACAGAAAAATCCTACTCTATACAGCTGAGTCCAATTTACCATTTGTTCGACCTTACAAAAGTCTGAAACTGTTGAGCAATTATACTTCAACAGCAAACACTTGGATTGTGTGCTATACATCATCAAAGGCCAAAAGTGCAAAAATATTACAAACTACAACCATGCAATTGGAGACACTTTATGATCAATGCCAAGTGTAATTAAGGCCAATTAAGGACTTGGCAAGAATTTTGGAGTTCCTAAAGAGGAATTAGACCGCGAGATTGGCCAAGTAAAAAACTGAAGAGGAATAAATCAGACCCCATTGGCTGAAATGGGCAACTATGAGCTGATATCTCAGTTCATGCATACATCCTTAAGAGTGAAGAACACTTGAATCTGGCTCGCCCGGAGTTTATGATATAATAATACTTTCCAAGTATCGCCGGATCGATGCCTTTCTGTATCGTACTTTCAGACTTGTTGAGGTATTTAGGGCCCCAAGCAAAAATCATTGTATGGAGAAAGAATGCATCAGATTTCAGCCATTTTCGTGTTTGGTTCACAACAATATTGAAGGTCTGTTTCTTTCCTTCCATAAAACTTGGCTAAAAGTTGTAAGCTTTCAGTAGCTTCTGGTTTCACTCAAAGGATCGTAATCATAGGCTTCACCGGCTTTAATAAACCGGCCCTTCACACGCCGTCGAACATCAGCCCTTGCCTTGCGAGAGGCATACCTCACTCTTTTTTCAAACCTGTTTCCATAAACAGAAATTATATGAATCACCTAGCAATCAAATCTGCTTTGGAATTATATGATATGACATGACTTTACACAAACAACATCTGAAGTACATATATGTTGTTTTAAAAGTTGCAACCTTGTCTAATAAATTGTGACAAGTTAGATAGAGACATGGCTTTTTATTTTCAATCATTAGTACTATTTTCAGACATCATGTTTTAAACTGCGTCTTGCATTATTATTACTATGTAAACTTCAAATTCTTTCTCACTTCCTTTGTTTTTTGAGATTGTCAATACCTTCTACAACTTTATTGCTTCCACTTTACCACTTTAGTCAACAAGAAGCTAAGATTAAAGTATGTTAAAAAAAATGAAGATTAGGTAAGAATATGAGAAATAGCAAGTGTCAAACTAATAATCACTTGATAGAGACCACAAACAGTTTCAAGAAACTAACCATATCTTTGTCTCATGAAAGTAATACACTATACTAGTATGCTTTCTATATACTTACATGCGTGTCTTCTTCTTTTCTTTATAACGCATGACGGCATCACTGCGGTTGGAAGTCTTCAGGGAACTCTCAGGGCATGGAGGACACCACGGAGGCTCCCCCGTGAGAACCATCGAAGAAGCACCACAATCTTGATAGTCAGCACTGCTATTCTCTCCAGCAACAACAGAAAATGAAAGGTTTGATTGCGCTTGCTTTCCCGTGAAACAGAGAATCGGTTCGGTTTTCGTACTTAGCATGGAATCTGCAGATGCTGCATTGCTGCATGCTGGATGTGGTGTGTTGACCAGTCCAACTGACGATCCCTGGACACAGAAATTTTTGTATCTGACTATTACTTTAGAGCAAGAACGTATGTAAAAAAAGTGCATCAAGAAAACAAGCAACAACAACAAAGCCATTTTTCACTAAGTGGGGTTGGCTACATGGACTGCAAGAAACAATAAACCATTCTAGAAAGCCAAAGGAAGAAAGGAAGATGTTTAAGCTACTATGGGTTCAAACATATTAGATTGGAGAATGGGGAAGGGAAGAGAAATTTTAATTTATGCATTTTCAGTCATTCATATTAGATTGGTGCAACAGACTCAACATCAGCTCTTTGATTGGTTGAGTTACATTCATCAGTTTGATCCTGTTTGCTGATTAATTATAAGACATGTTAAGCTCTAGAACAATTTTTGCCAAAAATGAAGCTAGATAGCTGGTTCCACCTTTCAAATTTTGAGCCTCTCCTATCCACTTCAAAGTCTAAGGAATTACAAAACTTATTCAAATGACAGATACACACCAGTTCTTACATGGTCTAAAAGGAGTTTGATACAGCATCTTTGAGAAATGTAGATCGAAAACATGTAGGCGTATAATTAAATGAAGATCAATCTAAATTATAGAAAGCCTCATATGTCCTAACGGATAAAGAATGATGAGATTTCAATACCTCATCACCAGCCTGATGATTGGAATCACCGGCAGATGTTTCCTTTGTCCCGAACAAACTATCAAACCCGCCATTTTCAAAAAGCTCTTCAGAATGACTAAGAGCCATACCAAAAAGTTCTTCATAGTTCTCAAGATTCAGATCCATTTCATCCATGTCAAAGTCACCATACAGGTCATCATCTTCATATAGCTCAGAACCTTTTGTACCAGGGAAGTATAGCTACAGATTAATTAAGAGATAGCAAACTTGTTAGACTTAATTGAGATAATTTTAGAGTAAAAAACTAATACTTGTGCACATGTTGGCATAGCAGCTATAGTCACAATAAGATTTATCCCACTCAAAAAGGTCAGCAACATAGATTAAATGATGACATTTTCCTCTTTTAACAACTAACTCACTAGATATTGCAATATAATTCTTGATTTATTACTATCCTCTCTGACTGTAATTTCACACCCACTAAACGCGCCTTAAATGAATTCATGTTGAATGCAGCTTGGAACAGAAATTTCATCTGCCATCACTTGTACCCAAAAAAAAAAAAAAAGACAACGGTGATGTTGTAACACTATTCCATATTTGTTAATTTCAGAGTTTCTGTTCTCTTGTCCGACAACAACGGCAGCTCTCATAGAGTAAAGCCATATACATGATAAAAAGTGGCATGCAGGGTCTTCTTCTTTTCTTTTTTCTTTTCATTGAGATTAAGCTACCAATATGAAGAAAAGAAACCAAGAGTAGTATCTAGTAGCTCAATGAATATCCAGAAAATGAAACCACCACAAAACTTAAGACTCTACAGTTAGATGGAAGAATCAGGACTCTGTTCACACAGAAAGGAAAAGAATGGAATGGGAAAAAAGTGATATTGAGGATAGGAAATAACCTTCGTAACCCTGACTCTTTATCATGGGAACCAAATGAGACCAAATGATTTGAAAAAAGAGGGAATGACATTTGGACCCCTTAAGGAAATTATTGACATTTTGGTCCCTTGAACACACAACCCTTTTGGGATTGACAACTATAATATACTCCTTCAATCCTTAATGTAGAACCTAAATATAAGACCTATTTCTCATTTATATCCTTTTTTTTCAAACTAACCCTATTGATATTCCCTCAACTAATCAAATAGGAGACGAAGGGAGGAAATTAAGGAAGATGATTAGAGTGTTTTAGAAAAAACATATCATATTAACTAACTTAACTAACATCCTTAATCTACTCAAAGATCTTAAATTAAGAAGCAAAGGCGTACTATACAACTTTGTTTTCTGAGTAGGGATCAAAGTGTTAATAATTTTCATACAAACGAAACCAAATATCATTCTCCCTTGGAAACCAAATGCAGTGGATCTGAAAGGACCGCGGGATTTCCAACAGTTTTTCTTTTCTACCCTTGGCTTCTAAGCCTCATAAAAAATTTCAAAATCCATCAAACATGGACAAAAAACTCATTTCCCTACATCAATAAAACAACTGGTAATCCGACTTTATGTTGTACCTTGGATAGACTTTGATTGGCAGGTCCAGTTGGCTGGTCTAGAGTACGAGGCTCTGAGCTTGACTCAGGCATCGAAGATGGCCCAACACAAGACTTATCCATGCTGTGTACATCAATTACTTGAGCTGAACCAAACGCATTCTGACTTTCAGGGGAAACCCAATCACTCCTGTTGCTGTTCTCATTAATACTCATCATTCCTAGTTCTTGCTCACATGAAGATTCACCAATAGTTGGAATTTCCAAGACAAATGACCATATTGAAGAAAGTTCTGCGGACGAAGGGCATCCAGAATAGCAATTGATTGTTTGCCTCTTATGTGTTGACAAAGATGTGGAAGTACTGTGGCCTACCCAATCACAATTCTGACATAGTGAAATCCTCTCTTCAGTACACCTTACAAGAGCAGGTTGTGAATTGCATCTCTCACATACTAGTGTCCTCGAATGACGTCTTGAAAGGGCATTAGCAGAATGAACAATTCGATCGCACGACAAACACAAGCATGCAGCATCAGAACGGCAATACACCATGGACCTCTGTTCTCCACAGAAATCACACATATAACCCATCTTACTTTGGTACTGAGTCTTTTATTAGTTCGGTTGTTTAAAGCAAGAATTCTCCTATAAGCAATCTCGCACCCAAACTATGATATCCTCCAATGAAACTAAAAGTGTATTTGTTTTATCGCAGAATAATGAGTCCTGCCGGATTCTGCCACTGCCAAGAAAGAGTTTATCATGAATGTTACACGATAATAAATTATAGATTTTTAAAAAAGGCAAAAACAATAATTTGATATCTACTGCAAACTTAGCTATGGCAACAATATCATGGCCAGAAATTTGCTTAATGTAAATTTGTTTCTTCACTTATCTAGAAGGAAAATGAAAAGTTGCAAGCAAAAGCCAGAAAGTACAGTAACAAGTCAAGAGATAGACAGTAAACACGCCAATTAAAGTACACAAATATATACTTCCCTAAAAACAAGGATTTGACAAGCAAACTCAGCACTATAGTTCAGAAGCGAGAAAAAGACCAAATTAGACAGACGTTAAGTATAAAATGTAATTATAATAACTAATAATACTTGCCAAGAAGAGCTTGCAAAGATTACAGATTTAACTGAAATTATACAACGCTGAATTACCACAATTAAGCAGAGAATCATACGCTTTTTTTAACCTCTGAAAAAGGACATTTCCATCATCATAAAAATAATTCAAATGAAAATTGACAGAATCCGGATTCAACTGAAACTGTAAAGTAACCTTCACATTCTGGATAAAGTAATATAAGATGCAGATCAACTTTAAACAATCAAGAAAGATGGGCATCAAATACCCACACAAAAAGGGGAGGAAATCAAAAGAGCATAAACAAATCTAACCCAATAGCAAAATACCAAATAATAATCACCCATCTCTTTAATTCTCACCCTCTCCTTATGCTGAAAGACCCAGAGAATTTTCTAGTAAAAAATGAAGGCACCCAGAAAAACCTTGAGTTTGCTTGAAAGATGATAGAACAGAAGCAGAAGAGAGACAAGAAGGCAAGGAAAAATTTACCTCAAGGGAAGAAGACAGAGAGCACAAGATCCGTAAACAGCTTTGCTTTTTCAGGAATTATATAAGAGTTCTTGGTAGATTTAAAAGCAAAGGAACCAACCCCAGAAGCTGGACTTTTCCAGAAAGCACACACTGTCTCTCTCTCTCCTCTTTCTCGTTCTCTTTCTAAGTCTGCTCACACAGATAGGAATATGAGTAGATTAGATTGATAGATATGAGATGGAAAGAGATGAGAGGGGGAGAGAGAGAGAGTGGGTGTAGATGTGAGATAAATGAGAATAATGCAATTTGGTTTTGATGTGGCCTTTGCTGTGTGCGAATGGATTGTATTGTAGGTAATGTGACACACGCAAAGCTGATAAAAAGTGCAAAAAAGTGCAAAATAAACAAATAAAATAATATTATTAATAAATAAAATTGACTTGACGTGGGACCATGTCTTTTTCCAAGTGAAGGCAAAAAAGGTTAGGCTCCTTTTCCTTTTCTTCGGTCCCTCCCATGAGAGGGAAAAAAATACTGACATTTCTCTCTCTCCTTTCTTGTTTACTATAAACTGCGAAAATGACCCAGATGTTTCCAAGTTTTCACATTTCAAAAGTTTGTGGTACTGTTACCCCCAAAAGTTTAAAAACGGTGCAATATTACCTTCAATTTACGGTCAAACGGCAGTTGACCAAACTTTGCTGACGTGGGTACTATCAGATAAGATGTTATGCCACCTATTATTCCACGTATTAGGTTATATCATAAAAATAAGGGTAAAAAAGTAAAAATACACATGTGTTTTATTCCCGGGAGCGCCCAACACCATATGCTTTTTTTTTTTTAGCAAAACTACATATATGGTTACGTTTTAGGAGAAAAAATATCGTTTGACCATTAAGTTTATCATGACCAATTAAGTTTGACTTTTTTCTTGTTGGACGGACGATGACGTAAGCATGTCCACGTAGACATGCCACGTAGAACTGTTTGGTCCAACTGGATGCCACGTGGACATGCCACGTCATCGTCCAATCAGCAAAAAAGTCAAACTTAACGGTCACAGGTAAACTTAACGGTCAAACGGTATTTTTGCTCCTAAAACGTAACTACGCGTATTTTTTTCCCAAAAAAAGCGTATGATCTTGGCATGGAAAATGCAGAAAGACACGCAGTATTTTTTGCTTCCTTTACCCTAAAAATAAAACAAAAATAATAAATTCCAAACATGCCCTTAAGTATCTGCCCACTGCAACGGGTTCGGATCCTCTCCTCATCCCCCTCTCCCCATCCCTCACAGTCCCATCAGGATCGTCTAAATCTTGATCAAACGATCCATATTAAAAAAAAAAAAATTGGACGGATTACATCTGGCCGTCCAAATCTGACGGATTGACGCCGAGAGCAATGCGAGAGATGGGGAGAGGGGGGACTGTGAGAGGATCCTCTCCCCACTGCAACAACGCCGTCCCGACCCCTCTCGCTACGGTGGGTCCTTGCTTGACAGTGAAGAACAATCAGCAGAGAAAGGAAGAAGTTTTTTTTTTTGGCCAAAGAGAAAGGAAGAAGTTTAGAAACCGATATTCAAGCTGGATTTAATTGAAACATGATTGTTGTTTATTTACCTTGAAAAAATTACATCTAAAAGCCCATGATTTTATATTTTTTTTATTTAAATTATTATTTTAAAAAATTACTAGCAAATAATAAGACATATTTGTTCTTTTGAATGAAATGAGATTTATTTTTATTACATATTAAGAAACCTATTGATAAAGCTAATTAAAATTATAAATTTATGTTGCTCAAAAATGGTAAATTTATGGCAACTTTGTAGTAATTTTTTTGGCCCTTCAAAATTTGAATTTTTTTTCTTGGAATTTTTCAATTTGGTCAATTACGATAAATTTATGAATATTTGTTTAAAAAAATTGATATACTTAATCATATATGACCTCAATATTTTGAATCTGTATAATTTAAGAAAATCAAAATATAAAGCATAGATAATAAAATTAAATTAACTCATAAATCTTTCACTGAGGAAAAATTGACTCACGTGGGCAAAAAAAAAAAAAAAAAATTGACTCATATATATCAAATTATTGAAAAATAAAATAAAATAATTTGATATAGAAGGATTTAATTATAAATTTTGATATTATGAGGATCAAACTAAAAATGAAATAAGACATTAAAAGCTTATAAAATTCGGGCACTCAGATGTTATATTATCTATTTTATTATTTATTCTTAAAAGTCCAAAAGTAAGGTTGAACTTTGCAAAAAAGTGCATCACATGTTGGGTGAGGTGGACAAAGAAAAGCTCAAGTACTACCTTTATGACAATTGTTCCCTGCCCTTTTCTATTTTTTTAATATTATTTGTATATTATCTGTAGTTACTGTCTCTTTGATAATATTTTATTTTAAAAAATAAACAATAATATCCTTGACAAGCGGTGTGATTGAATTGGTCTTTGGTTATATCTTTTTGTTTGCTTCTCAATGTTGTCCCTTTTGGCATTCTTATTATGCCCATCATTAATTGATTTATGGGTACTTTTACATATGAAGCAAACAATTAATTGCTTTATTAACTTTTAATTTATTCAAATAATTTAGTTAGTTAGTTAATTAATTATATAAATTTATATTATAATTAAGAGATATGATATTGTCACTACCAATTTTAGTCATTACCATTTTTTTATTTTGTTAAATCAATCTCTTCTACCTTTATTATTTCTCTCTACTATTAAGATTTTGATCTAACGGTGAAAAAGGTATTAGAATTAAAATTTGTAGTGACAATATCCTATCCCTATAATTAATATTTTTTTATTCTTTTTTTATATATATAATATCATCATGTATTCTATTCAAACTCAAAACCAAAAGGAATCTAGCGGGTCTTACACCACTATACCAAATATATGTTGATCATATCTTTTTATTATGCCTACTCCAAATATAATAGTGTAATTACCTGCCTACCTTTGCCAATATTGCCTAATTATAGTTAATTTCAAATGGTCAATTATCAAATTATAAATAATAACATTTTTTAAATATATGGCCACAATTATTTTCTTGAAAATTTTTGAAACATACGTGATATTTTTATTTTTTAAAATATTTAGAAAAATTATAAGTACCTAAAATTATGATTAAATCTTACAAAGTGAATATTTTTATTGAAATTCGATAATTAATCACTTTACCGTTTGATGAAATTCTAATCTTTGAAAATAAAATAATTGTAAGTAAGATCCTTTTGATTTAAAGTTTATAAAAAATATATTATCTTTCAATGTAAATTTTTTTAAACAAAATTACGTTGAATGATTAACATATTGTTTTAATAAAATTAAAAATTAAAAAAAAAAAAATTTAAAAAAAAAAAGAAGAAGTCATACCATGTACCAACCATCTAGCGATCATTTAAATCATAGGAGATTGCCCTTTTTGTTGAGCATCTTTCAAATGTACCAACCTGCCTTCTTTTCCATTTTCCTTTCCCACAATAAATATAATTTAATTTGAAACAATAAATTAAAATTTGACTTTTTATTAAGGAAATAATATTTATAATATTCCTTTGCAATTACGTATATGAAAGGGATGTAGATTGTTGGAAGAAATACACAAAAAGGACTACCTAAATATACAGCCCCGTTTGGTACAGTTTTTATGGATTTGGAATGGAATTAGAAAGTGGAAAACGAAGTGGCGGTGAGGATTAAAAGTTTGTTTGGTATAATGATGGAACTGACGTATTATTTTAATTAAATATTTGTATTTATAATATGAGAAGACTTATATGTCCCTTTACTAAGAAAACCCTAGCCACTAAAAAGAAGAGAACCACAGCGGTTAGCCACTTAGGCCCTATTTGTTAGATAAAACCTGGGCGATGGAAAGGAAACATTAGAACGTTCCCTCCAAAAAAAAATATGTTTGGGGCGCGTGTCTTCCGTCGACTACACTTCCCGCAAGTGTCGAAGTTCCATCAACCATGGGAAGGTTGAATCCCTCCGAAAGAGGCGAGAAGGTTGAAAACTTCCCGAGAGAGTGAAAATTTGGGACAAAAAAAGCCCTTTAAAAAATTGTACCTCTTTAAAACGCCGAGGAAGGCACGAGCTGGACGAAGGAGAAGCTAAACCCAGGGGGAACTAATCTGTAATTGAGTTCAATATTCATTCGAAATCAATTTATGTGTGATTATCCGGTATGTGTTTGAGCTTTGGGAAGCCCTGTTGCTTCAAGCTGAGGGGACACACACATAGTTGAATGCATTGTGAAGTAATTTTCAGACACAGACATGGTTCATATGCTTCCAGCTAGGGGATAACACAGACGTGTGTTAATGCTTTTTATATTCTTGTGTGTTAATAAGACATAGACATTGTTAACCAATTTACACAGTTGAATGCATTGGCAATGAATTAAAATATGTTGTTTGTTTGTGTACAATGTGTTGTGGTTTTGTGAATGATAAATGGTGGAATAATGTGAAGTGTGTTTAGATATGAAATTAATGTTGGGTGGTGGTATGCTACTTGAAAATCAAATATGGGTTTTGTAGGTCTGTTAAAGCTTAAATGAAAACAAGAAATCAAGCACAAAATGTGAAATACAAAATTAACACATTTTACATCAATAATGGCAGCATCATTTTAATAAGTTCACCAAAGGTTAATTGTGAAATAGCAAAAAACAACTGAAGATTATGTTTGAACCAAACAGCCCAGTTCGAACATAAGATGTGGGATGTTAATTCAGTGAGTGTGATGTTAAGTCATAAGTGGTGTAAATTGAGCCGATGGGATGAAAGATAGAAATGTTTAAATGTTAAATAGTGGTAGTTTGTAAAGAGGAGTAGTAAATTATGATAAAAAGGAAATTGGTGTGGTGAAAAATTGTGTAGGTATGGAGCCATGTTCACAGGAAATGGTTAGAATGTTGGCTGGGTACTTAGCTTTGCTACTAACAGTGATGACCTTGCTTGTGACAATGATAGTAGCTGTGGAAGCAGGTAGACCGAGGCACTTACACGATAGGACATTTAGATTAGATTTTCATGCCAAGAGAGTGAATTTGAGGGCGATGATATATAGTAGTGACACCACTTGCTTTAACCAAATTAGGATGTACCAAGCAATGTTTGATAAATTATGTCACATGTTAGACACAATTGGCGGATTGAGAGCAACTAAACATATGCGACTTGATGAGCAAGTGGCTATGTTCCTTCACATATTGGCCCATCATGTGACGGACAAAGTCATTCAGTTTTAGTTTGGAAGGTTAGGAGAAGCCATTAGTAGATACTTCAAACTAGTGCTCAATGCTACCATTAGACTTCAATTGTTGCCTTTGAAGAAACCAGAGTCAATTCCGGAGGACTCAAATGATCATCGTTGGAAGTGGTTCAAGGTATGTACATTATGTTATTGTGTGAATACTTTAATTGAGTATTAAAAGTAAGGTTTGACCTTAAATCATGATAATGTTTTTGTCATTTCAGGGCTTAATGCATTGGATGGTACGCACATACGTGTTCAATAGGTACTACAGCCCAACACACTCTGGACTGCAGCAATAATCCAAGGACATATAGTTCAATAGGTACTACAGCCCAATCTCTAACATGATAAAACACACATGCAAGAGTAACATAGAAAATGTAAGTCAACAGTTACTACCTGACACTTCTCAAAAGCGTAAACTCTTCCCTCAATGTCGGAGATACATCCCTCACGTGTTAACACCCAAGATACAGCCAAACATCATGCTTTTAATCATATGAACAAACTTTGCTTCAAGTTTCATGAAAATTCGCCTAGTACCAGAATTTTCCAGAATCTCTGATCCAACTTCGCCGATTTTTAATACATTCTAGAAAAATTTTATTGACACGAGATCAGTGGACTTAGAACCTTTAGGATGTCTATTTTGTATGAAAAATAATTCCAAGAGTCATATGGGTTCGAATCCTTTAATGGTTTCCAAACTTTGGCCACTGGTCCAAGACAAAAACCATGTTTTTTGGTTGTTTTCAACAGCAAAGAAATCTCAGTTGGAAAATCAAAAAGACACTAAATATTATATCAAAATAATCCTCAAGATTTCTAATTTAACCATGTAAAATTTCAAAGCATTCAAACTTCATTTACTACTTCAAAACCATCGATTTCCCCTTGCTGCCCAAAAACCGTAAGAGTTGGCAGATTTTCGTATATTAAAGACTTAAGCTTTATGAGTTTAGAAAAAGGTGATCCCACTTGTCCCCACTCAAAAATATATTCTGGACTCAATGTGAACCTCAAAAATATGGAAATCCCACTGCATCTTTACGAAAACATCATAGGGCAGAAGTAAGAGTTGCTAGGTTGTCGGTTAGGGAACTTACCTCGGAATTTCGGTTGCGAGTGCCTTCCTCTTCCCTTGGATCAGAACCTACAGCTGGAGACTCTCCCTCTTCACCTCAAACTTGTGCTTGGCTGGTGGCAAATAAAGGAGAAATTGCCCTTTATATAGGCTTTAAGGGTGAAGGCTTTTACCCAAGTTTGGTTATTATCCACTGGACAAAGGAATGTCTCAGATTTAAATATGATTTACTTGACTTAATTCTCAAGAATTCTAGAGAATTCTTGGATGAAAATGGCGCCTTCAATCTGCCCAAAAGTTGAATTTCCAAAACTGCCCCTGATGGTGGTTTTTGGTGTTGCTAGGTGTAGGTTTTAGGTTCAGGGGTAAAACAGTCATTTTGCACTGCTCTTCTTCCAACCAGTGGAGCCCACAAAATCTGCCCTTGGATGCGCCATTAATGACCCTTTTAGAGTCATAATTACATGTCTTTCAACTGGTTATGTCAGGTTCAAATTGTGTAGTCTAGATTAATTTTGATTATTTTATTCTTCTCTCTCCTCATAATTACATGATGTGATCTTTTTCTTTCTCTCCAAGTTACTTTCTCTCTCCTCTGGGCCCACCAATTTCGTCCTCCCTCTATGTCCAAGGGTCTGGGCCCGTCTCCGGAAAACCCTAACTGGTCCCGCTTAGTTCCTTTTTGCCGGTTACACTTTTCCTCGTAATTCGTATCCTTCAACTGGGCTTGTGTGGGCCTGGATTAACAGTCTCTTTTCCCTGACCATAGGGGACAGAATATAGTACCTTGGGGATCAAGAAACCCATACTTCAGCATCTCATAACCACCTCGTACTACGTGCTACCCGATAATCTAACTTCTGACACTGAAATGCTGTGTGTCCGCCATAGCACTACTATTACTGACTTTTCCTTCTATACTTGGTCCAGATGCATATTTTCTCTATCTTCCTTGGTTGAACATGCATACCCTGTCCCACAGGGTCAATGTTCCCGTCCTACTAATGACCTTTGTCACTTGTACATTACTCCAAATTATGCTTCCTCGAGCTTACTTCATGCACAAGTTACTTCACCATTGGTCATGATTTCTTCTTATTTCGACTTAGTAAATTTTTCATTCAATTATAACCAATGGTTTTTCATCTTAGGGTCCTTAAGTAATTTATTCCATAATTTCCAGAAGATAAATGCTTCGAATACGAATCAAAATTCCTCATTACCATATTAATACATGTCTGTACACATATTACAAGAGTTGAGGTGTTACATTTCTTCCCTCGTAAAAATAAATTTCGTCCTCGAAATTTAGCTATACATCCATCATACTTTTGGCCATAAAATCCGGATAACGCTTTTTCATGTCCTCAACTGTCTCCCATGTCGCCTCCCTTGGAGATAATCCCTTCCAAACAACCTTGACAGAAGGAATACTCTTCCGTCGGAGCTGTTTCTCCTGACGACTAATAATTCGTTTTGGTTCTACCACGAAAGTGTGATTATCTTGGACATCAACATCCTCATATTCCAACACAAGCTCTGGGGCCAGCTAATACTTCTTCAGTTGGGAAACGTGGAAGACATCATGCAACCTGCTGAGGTTTGGTGGCAGGGCCAACTGATATGCCACTGGCCCCCGTTTCGCTAGTATCTCAAAAGGACCAATATAACGAGGGCTTAGTTTTCTCCGCTTTATCGCTCTACCGATTCTAGTGACGGGAAATATCTTTAAGAATACACGATCACCCACCTCAAATTCCAGAGGTCTCCTTCTCTTATCCGCATAGCTCTTTTTCTTGCTTTGCGCTACCAGGAGCCTCTTTCGAATCAAGCTAATATGCTCAAACATCTCATCAACCATCTCAGGTCCGAACAATTTCCTTTCTGATAACTCCATCCATCCTAGGGGTGATCTGCATTTCCTCCCATACAATGTCTCATAAGGAGCCATCTGTATACTGGAATGGTAGCTATTGTTGTAAGCGAATTCTGCTAAGGGCAAGTACCGATCCCAACTACCCTTGTAATCCAAAACACAGGCTCGTAACATATCCTCTAATATCTGGATAGTCCTTTCCGATTGTCCATCAGTCTGGGGGTGATAAGTTATATTGAACTCCAGCTTCGTCCCCATTGCCTCATGTAACGCTTGCCAGAATCGGGAAGTGAATCGGGGATCTCTGTCAGAAATGATGCTCTTTGGCGTACCATGGAGTCGTATAATTTCTTTGATATAAATTTCCGCCAACTTTTTCGAAGAATAATTCACACTGATGGGGATAAAGTGTGCCGATTTCGTAAGTCGATCAACAATCACCCAAATAGCATCTTAATGTCTTATCTTGGGAAGACCTACTACTAGGTCCATAGTGACATCTTCCCATTTCCATTCGGGAATCCTGATTCCTTGCAATAATCCTCCCGGTCGTTGGTGCTCGATCTTAACTTTCTAGCAAGTTAAACATTCGGCAACATACCTTGCTACGTTGTTCTTTATACCTGGCCACCAGAACTCTGTCCTTAGATTCTTGTACATTTTTGTTGCTCCTGGATGGATAGTGTACCTGCTCTTATGTGTTTCATCCAGTATCTTCTTCCTTAATTCTTCTATTGGTGGCACATAGATTCTTTTCTTATACCGCACTAGTTCACTTGGTGAAATATCGTACTCTGTCGATTTGCCTTGAGATATCTTTTCTTGAATGGACTGTGCCAACTCATCTTGCTTCTGAGCTTTTGCTATTTCTGATCGTAAACTATTCTCCTCCTGACTGACAAGGAGATTAGCAATGCGGATTCTAGGAAATTTACTCTTTCTCATCACCACTTGCCCTGACAGATTCAAATCCCTGAAATCCTCAATCAGCTTCTGTTATGCCATCAGAAGAAGTAGCAGTTTTTGTTTCAGTTGGAAATCCCAAAGAGATATAAATCAGTTGGAGCCACCAACCAAATTTACAACTCTTTGACTTTCCAGGAGAGAGAAGAAGTAGCAGTTTGCGTTAAATAAAGAATCTTCGACTATCAAAGTCAAAAAAGAAAGTTAAGTTTTTCTTTATCTATTTTCAGCCAATACCAATCTTAAGGTGACAAACACCCAATATATAAATTGTTCACAAATAAAAGAGTTCATATTTGATCGCGACAACAGCACCTTCGTCTTCATCAAGGGCTTTAACCTTGGACCTGCCAGAAAAGCTGACCCCTTCAGGTTCTAGTGCCTCTTTGCTGGGATTTCAGCTCCCTCAAGTACCTACTCATCTCCGATGTCATTTCCACCAAAGCTCAGCGTGGGGTGCCGCTGGCAGGCGGCGGGGGTAAGGGTTACTTTTATATATATAAAAAACGTATGAGGACATTTACGTCATTTTCTTTTAATTTTAAAAAGGATAAATATGACCCAACACTTCTCCGGTATTATCAATATTGGAATCACCTCTTTATCCTTTATCATTTTTTTTTGTCTTTATGTGGGATTTTCCCTATTTTCTATTTTTTTTATACAATCAAAGAACAAAATTATAAAAGCCAAATTAAACTTTGTATATAGCATAAAGCAAGTGGCATGGAATGTAAATGACGTTAGTGGTGGAGGGTAGCTTGGTAAGCTAATAAAAGGCTTAAGCATTTTGTGAAGGCGAGGTTGGTTTGTCTTTCTCGGTTGGTTGGATCTCATCAAGTGGGGATTTAAAAGTAAAATAAATAAAGCGAAATATGTTATCTGTTCGAATAGATTCTTAGGATTCTTCTTCAGGTGAACGTTTACTTCTCCACGTGTCACTCTTTCATTGGTTCTCATGAGTTGTCTCCTCGATTCCTTTTTTTTATCATCGGACCAAAATAGTCCTAAAGGCCGAACCCCGACACAAAGTTCTGATATCAAATTGCCATACCACTGCACTACCTGAGTGCTGGTTGTCTCCTCGATTCCTAGTTCCTATTGGGATAGTATCAATATCCATACGCCACTGAAAATAAATAAATATTTTTTTTTTAGTGAAGCGTTATAAATATATTTAAGATAACGATTACAAGTGGCACAAAAAGAAAAGGAATCTATGTATGCTGGATAAAATATGTTTATTTTGTAATTTCATAATTTTTTTCGCATGAAATATAAATTTGTTTATTTACATGGTCGGCATATTTACTTTTGGGAATTTTATATTTGAGAAAATTATATTGAAGTTAGAAGAGAACCTTCCTTAAAGAAAACAATCGGATTAAGATAAGAAAATAAAACTGAAAGCATTCAATCATTAGTTACTTATGAATTACTTTTTGTAGTCCTTAGTATAAGACACCAACTAATAATTCTTACAAATTAATAAAAACAGTTAAAGTCAATAAAATTGTCTTAAAGTTTAAGTAATTTTCAATATTACCCCTACTAATTACACTAAACTTTTAATATTATATTAATTATTACTCTCACACAATACCTTTATTAATTATGGGCACACATGGAAAAAAATTACTGGGCTTTAGAAACAAGCAGGTATCTTGTAAAAATGATCAAATATACTTGTTAATTGATACCTTATAATAAGAACCAGAGTATTATAGTTTTGCAAGTTATAATTATTGTTTTGAAGAAAATTATGTTGAATACACACACATATAAATTCAATATAAAACATGGATGATTTTAACCAACTTTTACATATTTGATTTTTATTTAGCTCAATAATTTTGAATATTTTATCATGAGAGAAATTATATTATTTGCAAACGATATTCACGCAAATAATTAGGAATTTTTAAATCTTGTTTTAAGGATGAATACAAAATTATGAAAGATTTTTTTTAAAACTATTTTAAAAAGATTTTTTTGGGCCAAAACTATTTTGAAAGATTTGAAATCCCAACCATTCAAAACAACCCCAAAATAACACAGCATATTTTAAAGATAGCCCAAAGATTAATCCCTACTATAAAAAAAACATTGATGCATGTCAAAAAAAATATTAAAAGTAAATAAACTTCAATCATCGTGAAACTTTAAAGGCACGAAAATAAACCCTAAAGCATCAATTAATGATAATTTCATGGCTACCAGCAACAATTTTTCGTAGCTCACCATGAAAGCTTGGGTTATATTAAAAAAAATCAGGATGTCTCTGATCACCTTGTTTTTTGGGAAAATTACACCTAGGTCCCAAGCAAGGGAATTTACGACAAAATAGTCCCGTAAAATCTCAAAATTGTTGTGAAGTTCCATGAGATTTTTTTGCAATATTTTCCATATTAAAAAGACACAAATGCCTCCATATGCCTGTATTGACGATGTTCTATGGCTGTTTTGAAGTCATGCGTGTTTTAACAAATCTATATGCATATTTTGACAAATGAGCATGTTTTGACAAATCCATGAGCATGTTTTAAGTTTTAACATATCCATGTATCTGCGTTGACAAGTCCATAAGCCTTCATAGGATATTTGTGTCTTTTCATATATGGAAAAAATTATGAAAAAGTCCCACGGAACTTCACGTAATTTTGAGATTTTAAGGGACTATTTTATCGTATTTTCCTTTACTCAGGACCTAGGTGCAATTTTCCCGTTTTTATGATTACAAAACTTGAAAAAATATTGTTTAGCAAGAGATCAAGTTAAATGGTTACATGAGAAGACAATAATAAAAATCCTTTAATAAGTGCAGTAAATGTCAATAATTTGAAGAATAAATTATAAATTTAAGAAAGAAAGTAAATTGGAGTCTTTTATTTAAAATAAAAACAATTCCCTCAACTAAATCCAACATTTATGATAGAAAGAATATGTTTAACTAGTGTTTAAACCTTCACGTCTCCTAAGATAACCTTAAAAAATGAATATTTGTTTGTAAAAGTCCAAAAAAAAAAAAACATTTGTAAAGCCCATCCTCCAAAAGTAGTTTTCATTAGCATTTTTCAAATTGACTTTTCTATAACTTGCATGCCTTTTTAATATGAAATTGTTTTTTGAAAAAAGAAAGTTTTTTTTACACAAACCTATTTTCGATAAACATGGGTTTAGTATAAATACTTTCTAACTTTTTTAACATGCTTGTGATGAGTGATGGCATCGTTACGTAGCTGAAATAAAACTTGATGTAAATTTAAATAAAACTTATAATACTAAACATATACTTTTGCCAACAATAAATTACATTTTTAGAATATATGAAAATAACTTATTTAAAATTTAAATAAACGAGCCAATCATCGAAGTATTGAACATTATTCTAAAATCTAACCCTGAATTACTTGTAAAGCATAAAGACAATATCAAAATTATATTGTATGAGCAAATTTAAGAAATGAGATAAACTATAAAGAGTAAAAACTAACTTTTGTTCTTTAAATTACAACTCAATTTTATTAATGTGACATGAACTTTCCGGTATATACTTCATAAGGTTATTACTACCCGCTTTCTCAAAAGTTGTGTAAACCTTACATTAGAAAGTTTAAAATTTGTTTACTACTTTTTGAATAAAACACCATTATAACATCTACAAAATATAATTTAAATCCTCAAAATGGTTCATTACTATGAATACAAAACTAGGATCCTTAACTAGCATTTCTCAAGAGGATATTGAAAGGTTATATACATAAAGTAAAGTAGGGAAAATTGGAAGGAACCCCCAAAAACAAAAATTGAAAATTTTATTAGTGAGGATCTAAATCAAATTATTGGTATTGTGTGTACAAACAATACCTGTATTTTCTACGTAAAAAAATTCATTAGGTCCTTCTCAGTTCTCACCAACGAAATTTTCAATGGGGGACTTTTTCCTAATTTTTAAAATAAGCTATCTTTCAAAAAGCAAGTGCACACTTCTGGATGCTACAAGCAGGATATTCTACATTTTAAATGATGCAAATGGTTGTTGTACTGTGAGACAATAGGCCCTCTTTGGGGCTATTTCACTTTGTAAATAGTCCATGCCTCAAACAATACCACTTGTTACATATGAATCAGCTCAGTGAACGTAAATCAGCATTAGCCATAATATACTACACATGCTAAGCCAAGATACAATAGAATCAAGCAAAGAGCCGAAGATCTCCCATCCAGAAAACTAACAATCAAATCCAACAAGATGTTGGTCATGTGTTAGAAGCAAAAGTCAGAACTACCTGGGAAATACTCTTACAAAGCCTCATGATTCTTGAATAACCAACTGTCACGCTCTCAGCCACTGTTCTTATATCACCTTCAAGCGACCCAGAGGGAGACTTTTGTTCCCCAAAAGATATATCATTTATACGAGATGGAAGAATTTCCAATGGATAGACCCCACTGCTCAGAAATTATTAGTGAAAAATCAGTCAGAGTTGTTAATTTCACAATCAAAAATTATCCAATGGAGGGAAAACATCATATTGGTGAGACTTAGAATTGAAGGCAATTACAGCAACAGATAGCAGCGTGAAAAATTAAAGTAATCTAAAAAAAAATTAAACAGTTTTCAGACAAACCAACCCACCTAGAACAACCAACGAAAATCCGATCCAATTTATCGTAATCAATTAGTTAACATGTTGGTTAACCGTATTATGAAACATGGAAAAAAATCATTGCAAAAATTGTTGTGTCCCATGGCAATCAATATGGATTCCAACCCCTCCCCTTTAAAAGGTTTTTGATGGGGAGGCTTTTAATTAGAACATTTTTAGATTACATTATAATTATAACAACATTAAACTTTTAAATTGTCCTTAAACTCTCTCCCTTCCCCTTCCTCCCCCCTTTCCTGTTTGTTGAACCAAACATAGCATATGGGATCGGAAGATAGCTTGCTATTGCTATTCACTAGAGCCTAAATTCTAGCACTTGCTGAAGCTTAACTGTTTAAGTTTCAACATGTAACAAGTCGAACATTTTTCAACAAAATTTTTGGTGTAGAGGGTAAGACTTGGTGTAGCAATAAGATTGTTGCCATATGACCTGAAGGTCATGGGTGAAATATTGGAAATAGCTTCTCGGTTTGCGAGTTAAAATTGCGTACATCTATCCCTCCCAAAACCTCATGTTGGAAGCCTCATACACTGGGCCACCATTTTTTATGCTAATAACAACAATTAGTTATAGAGTAAGTCATGGATTTTAAAAATGCACATATCCTAATTCGACTGGAAGTAAAAAGTATTGAAGTATATGAGCTTAAATACCCAAATTTTCTCTCTTTAAATATTTTTTAGAAAAACAGAATAAGCAACCAAGGATTAGCCAAAGTAAAAAGGAAGACCCTTAAAAGTGACCTTACCATTTCAAGCAGGCCACATCAAAAACCACTTTAAACCGTCTGCCAGTATTAAAGTCAATGAAAGAAAGCAGCAACTCAAGCTGGTCAACTGCAAATTCAACAAACATTAAATGAAACTCCAGATTTGGTATTTACAAATAAAGTGAATCAAAGTCAGAATAGCGTAATCAGGCAGATTTTGCAATAATAGTCAGACAATAACAAATTCATAACTAATACCATCTCCGATCCTTAATATAAGGGCTAGTTGGGGCAATCAAATCTAATTCGTACTTAAGATTATATAAGACATCAAGCATCAGAAGTATCTCAAGTTCAAAACTCCAATGGGGAATGCCATTGTCAAATGTAAAAATATTTGCTAATTCTTTCTTGAGAAATTTTACTTGCAAATTAAATCACATATTCTTTTAATTGAATAATTAATTTACAATTTTTGCATATCAAGGAACATTTAGAGAGAGAAAAATGAAGCTAACAACCCAGAGGCAATTGAATTTGAAATTCAGATCCATGAACTTTCATATTTGTAATCGAGTTATAATATTATTCCCAAACCAAAAGAGTTTACCATCAATAAGAATAAACTAAAAGCTCATGGGCCCCATCCAATTATACCTTCTCAAATTTTGTATTTATGAGGAAAACATAAATACAAATAATAAAAGTAAAATGGATGATACTCAAAAACCATGCAAATTACGCCAAATTACAACAGCAGTATCAAAGTAAAACATAAGAGCAAATAAGGGGGTATTTGAGAACAAAATAATTATTTTTGCGCTTTATGAGACAAAATTCCTTTCACATATTTGCCTCATACAATGCAAAATCACTTACAAAAAGCTAAATCAAACAATCACTAAATTTAAAAATGAGTGTTGTTAGTCTATATGCATTCACCAAAGGAGGCACGTCTAAAGACTGTACAGTTTCTCAAGTACCTAAAAAGATCACCAGAAAGTGGTCTCTTGGTTAGAAAGGGCCAATGAGCTCAAGTAGTTTATACAAATAACAACTAGGCTGCCTCAGTAAATGATAGAAGATCAACCGGTGGATATTGTGCTTTTGTAAAGGGAAACCTAATGACATCGAGAAGTTAGGGAAAAAAATGTGGAGGCAAGTAGCACGGAAGCAAAATTGGGAGCATTGGCCCAAGGGATATGTGAAGGGTTAGGGCTCAAAAAAACTGAAAAGTTATGTTAGACCAAAACTTCAAAATCAAAGTATATTTTGACAGAAAAGAAATTAATATATTTCTCAGACCGGTGCAACATAATTGAACAAAACAGAGGAAGTTGCATAGAAAAAAAAAGTGGAAGAAATTGAGTGCATGACATACATTCCCACAAAGGAACAAACGGCTAATCTCCTTACAAAGCACTTACCAGTTCATACATACAAAGGATCCTTGGTGAATTAGACATTATTAATATTTATGATCCAACTTGAGGGGGACTATGAAAATCCTAATATTTCAGGATTACTAATGAATTGGTGCTAGGCTGGTTTTTTAGTACTCCCTCTAGTTCTTAATATAAAACATATTTACTTAATTTAATTAGATTAAAGAAGTTGGTTAAGTTAGTTAATATGACATGAATTTTCAAAAACACCCTAGTAATCTTCTTTAATTCTCTCCTTCCCTCTCCTTCTTGATTATGGTTAAAGGAGCATCAATAGGGGTAAATTAGGAAACACTGACAAATATAAATATATGTCTTATATTTAGGATCAAGATCAACTCCCCAAATATGTCTTATATTAAAGACCGGAGGAGTAGTATCATTTCTACTTTTATCAGAGAAAATCAAATTATTTTTTAGAGAAATTTTTGGGATTGTTTGTAGCAATTATTTGATTCTTTCCTTTATATAGTATTACCTCAGATTCAATACAAAACTTTAATCATCCACACTAACTACTATGCTCAAAAGGAAATATTCACCAAAGTCATGAGAAAATTTTCACCTGACTGAGAATAGAATTTCACTTGCACCAAATTTCTGATCTCTATGCGAGCTGACTGAACCTCCTCAATCACCTCAAGCAAATTGCCCAGAAGTGAACTTGTTATCTGCATCGAATATCATGTTAGAAGCGATTCTTTAATACTTGCCAACTTTTAGGCTGTAAAGCAATAATATTGTCCTAGAAAATAACCAACTTTTGACAGATAAAAAAGGAAGAATTTTTTATTCAATAATACTCAAGGAAAATAATGTTTTCTCACCCTATTAGTGGCAGTGGCATTATGCAAATGGTATCTTCAAAGGAATGTTTATAATAGATTCAAGGAGAAATTGAAGAACCTTTTGCATCAAAAACTCCCAGGAGTAAGGAGCCTAAGGCTTATGCCTTTTGCAAGTTGAAAGGCACAAAAGGTGCTCACTTCTTGGCACCTTACAGAAGGCAGCATCTCTCGTGACATGTCCGAGAGATGCTGAACCTGTTGAGCCCTTGCCTGAGTGTGAATGCTTTATACTCTAAGGCCAGCATGAATAATATTATATTAAATTATTATTATTAACAACATTCAATCAATAATCACAACTACTGCCTTATTAAAAAAAGCAAGAAACATAATCCTTTGGAAAAGAAACTAAATATCAGTTAAATCCAATGCAACATGAGATTGTGATGATTTACCTGTGTCTCTTGTGCCAAACATCGTGAACCATTGCATTTCTTAGTGCTATCAGGATTTAAGACAAACACAAATGCTGCAAAAGCATCCATGTTTGGAAAGGTCTAAATCCAAAAACAAAAACAAAAACAAATATTAAAACCGTAATAGTATGAGTAATGGAATAAAATTAATTGCCCCCTATATTACCTTCAAAATAGTTTGATCATTCAATTTGTTGGAGATTATTATTGTTGGTGAATCAGTAGGTACTATTACCCTACATGCCATGAAAAGACACATGTACATTTAGTTATACAATTAGTTACATTCTAAAACTTCAACTAGAAATAGATACAAGAGGGATTAGAACAAGATTTAACCTCTGGATGATGCAACCACGAAAGTTGAGAAGAATTTCATAACAAGCATCCTTATGCTCAAAATTGTCAATTTCCCAAACCTAACAATAAGGTAATAATGAAGACAATATCTGAGCAAAGGATAGTTTAATATAAGTACAAGAGAACCATGTGAAAAGCAGAAATACCTGCAGATTTCGAGATATAAGCTTACAAGACATTCGCTTCTTCAAATAATCATGAACTGCTGATATAGGATCGGCACTGTTCTGATCATCCTCCAACTTGCAGCAATTATGAAGGAATTTAGTTAAGGATTTTGCCTTGTGAACCAAGGTTTCAAGCTCCAATGACATTGCCTTCATTTTGTTGCAAGAAACAAAACAGTGTCAAATTAAGATTGTCAGTTAAAAATTCCAAGCACAATATTCTATACATCCTAATATACAACTGCACTTGTGTTAGTAGTAGGGTTAGACTCAACATAAATTGTATTTCTTGCGATCAATTCTGATGTGGTGAACTATTGATCACTAGCCAATCATAATGAAAAGATTCACAAAGTTTAGAAACTAAGACTTTTCATACTTGACGAGTCAGGAAAAAGAGAGCAAGATAGAAATTAATGCCAGGTTTTCATATTTTGGAATTTTACAGGGAAAAAGGAGGTAACCTTAAGTCATAGTATTACTTATTTTTTAACTCTTCTTCAACTCATTTCCTATTCCAAGACCACCCATATTGCCTATTTCTCTTGAATTATCTTCTAATAGACATTAAAAAGGCAGCACGATGATTCTGAAAACCCTTATCACTTGATCAATCTAAACTTCAACATACACATACCTGTTGTTTTCCTTCAGAACTGATTGAGCTAGAAAGTAAGAGACTCTTAGCAGGAGTATCATGGGATGCCACAATTTTAGATGAAAATGGAGCACAAGTTGACTTCAATGTTTGGCACTCCTGAAGCCCAAACCTCAATTGCTCTACCTTATTCTGCGAGTGGTAGAAGTGCACATCACAAACTGTAAGAATTCAAATAGCCAAGAAACATGCAACAGAATACCTGTAATATCTCACGCTTCATATGCGTTAGTTGCAGTTTTGCCTTCTCATATGCTATGCTATACAGCATCATTCTTGTTTCCAAAACTCTGAAAAATAAATATACAGTTGTCAATAATCACAATCACCCTAACAGTTTCATAACAAACCAAGATGAAAAACATAATCCACAAAGTTACTTAATTAGATAGAGTAAGATAATTACTTTCTATGACGTAGAATGCTTAGAGGCTCAGTTATTTTCTGCTGAAATCAAAACAAGTAGAATCCATGAGAAGGAACAAAATCCAATTACCAAAAACATATCTTTATATGTGATTATTAGACAAACCTGAGAATGAATTTCAGCACAAAGAATCTCAAATTTTTTAACCCTCCACAAACGAACCAAAATATCTTCCAGCATGCCAATCTAATATAGTGAATTAGCAAGAACCAATCAAATGTTAGTTTTCACAGGCTTTAAGAAAATTGCCATGGGGGTAATGAAGTGAAAAAAATAAATAATATCACAAACTTTATCTACATGATGTCTCATCTAATTCTCTACCCATATGTGAAATTCCATTGCTTGAAAACATACCATTTTCAAATTTAGCTTATCTACTGAGGGACCTAGCAAATGTGTTGTACTCCCTGAGAATTTTGCTAGAATCTGCAAGAAATATGTATAGTCAAGAGATGCAATGATACAACTGAAATATGATAAACAGTTAACATAAACGGTAATCATACATCATTATAATCCTTCCATATCTGTTTTCCAAGCTTCTCTCTATCACTTATATCATCTGACTGCTGCAAGATTATCTGTAAATCCATATTCTCATTTGTATGAACATTTAAAGTACCGTCAATTCTCCCTATTTTATCTACAGTATTTTCTTCCCTTGGTAGTTTGGTTGCTTTTCGTTTTTTCCCAGAATGGTTCTCCACACAAAAATCATTAGAAGGGTTGTCAGCAACTTGGGTTTGTAGTATCCCATGGCAGTTATCATTGGAATCATCTGAGTTATGGTGGAGTGATTCACTGAGCAGCCCTTCCACTGGGGGTAACAAAATTGATTCTTCTTGGATCGGACTTTGTCTTATACCTTCGGTATAGGTGCTCAGAACTTGTGCTTTGTTGGTCAGTCTCTCAGCTGAATTTTTCCTGTGCATAGCCTATGTTATCCAACCAACAAAACCAGTGTCAGATCAACATGGACGATGAAGGGAGGAATAAATAACATCATCAACAATATAAAATAATGGGAAAATCAGAAGTGATGTTTCAATTAACAGTAAAACACACTTAAAATCTTCTTAGGCACATCTATTTCAAGAAAAAAATGTCAGTGTTATTAATATTAAGGATATGTTTGGCAGCACAAGGCAAAGGTGCAGGAAAAGGTAGTCGTGAGAAATTAGGTAATCAATTTGTCCTCCAATGTATCATGCCTTTGTTATCACTCATCAACAGTACCAATTCTATCTATTATTTTTTTATAAAGTACCAGAGTGATTTACATACACATTATCTTATTTCTTTTTTCCATCCCGTTACCTTATGTAACCTAAGAAAACCAAGAATTGTTATCAAGCAACATGTTTAGAAAAAATCAGGGCAAACTTAAATTTTCTTTGAAACTTCTTGTGGGAGAAATTCTATTACAACTGGACCAGGCTGGTGAACTTTTAGTTCACAAGTTAAATGCCTTGCAACAGTAATAATCATAATGCTAATGGGAACCAGCAAGTACAATATCATTACAGTTATGCGAAGTTTAAACATCAATATAACCAGAGTTGTTTGAGATGGCCTTCTTCCTAGAGCTTCACTTCTCAAAGGAAGAACCAGAGGCTAAATAGATATGTGAATTTTACATAGAAAGGTATAGAAAATAATGGAAGCTAGAAGAGAGCTAACCATATAAATAGACGAATTAATATCAAGAATAAACTTGTTTTAAACTACTGTAACAAACATCTCCGAATTTGATCAAACTTATAGTTCTTAGGTTTTCTTCTTACCTTAGAAATTTGGGGGACATCTGCAACTTCAAAAGCTGAGCTTTCACTCTTTGCAGATATAGGCATGTCCATATGCTTAGCTACTGTAGCCAGAGAGCCACATTCATCAGAATGCCCTGAGCCACTGCAAGCAGAAGCATTCTGCTGACCTAGCTGTTTCAATTTATTAAAGCAATTCTTTTGACTCTCTAAGGATTGTGATGAGCTCTGGTCCAATAATTCCAAAGGGGGAGAAGAACATCTTTGATGCATAATAACTACATTTTCATCTTTCATTGTCTCGACTGTGTCATTTTCCAGGTCAAAATTAATCTTTTTTGCTGTTGAATGAAGCATATAGGGAGAAGCAGCCATTTCCACTGGCTTTGGATTTTTACCATCTTGAGAAATGTCAGCAGTAGTGCAATGGTAAGGTTCTCCTGCCTGTCTGGAGTCTACAGTCTCTTCATTTTGACTTAATTTTCTCAAAGTCATCAAAGATTGAGCTCCATGAGCATCCATTTTGATCAAACTCCGTTGCCTTACATTCTTTGGAGTAACAATAATCAGCTGGTTCTCCAAATGAGCATTGAGATTTCCGATATGTTTGTGCTCATTGTCTTTCATATTAACAGGTGTAGACACCAAAGAGTATTTTGACAACCTGCTTTTTGATCTGTCTATTCCCTCTCTAAGACTTGATGTCCTGGAAGAAGTCCCCATATTTTTCAACTTGGAAATGTTTTCACGTATGGATAATGGAGTCTCTCCATTTCTTACATATTTGTCAAGTAATATGGAACTTAGCAGTTTTAAGGGAGGAGTATTAGCTCCATTAGGTCTGGATGAATCAGGAGAAACCATTAATAATGGTTTTCTCCCAGAAAATGATAATGGAGTTGATCCCTGCATTAGATTTCCATCTACTTGATTGTGATCAATGTCAGATACATGCACTGCTTCTTTCAGATTAATTTCCTTCAGCTGGTTTTCATTCAGATAGTGATATCCAAGGTCATGTTTTGTTGACACCTCCAAGCAATCATCAACCTCTGGTGGGCTTTTCATATTAGCAGCAGCAAAGTCTAATTGCTTTTTAGGTGGTCCAGAGGCATCTTTAACAAACTCCTTAATTCCCTGCTTGCATATATTGATAAATATTATATATATATGACAAATAACAGATTCAATCATAACATGTAACTCAATATAAACACCTGCAGATACAAGAATAGATGCAAAACTGCCACTGCAAGCCATGCATACCATCAATGTAATTTGATCAATCACATAATGCAAGCAAGAAATTGTCTCCTGAAAATGATGATGCATTAAACAAAGCCACAACCAAGTACACAACATGCGCACAAAATGTTAGAGCTCCTCTACAAGAGAACAAGAGCATCAAGAGTAAAGAGTAATGCAAAAATAGAACAAAAAGGCAGATAGAAGTAGAAGCAGGAGTGAAACACTCTGTATACTAAAGGAATAAACAATTCAGAAGGCTCAGAAACATTATTAATAACTAAAGCAAGAACAATAAAGTCTGTCTTGATACTAGCATAATGCATGAATGTCAGGTATTCACTAAAAACATCTCTTCCATTACATAAAAAATGCCTCAAATAAATGAAAATAGATGTGTAAAGGAAGAGAACAATACTTCAATCAAACACTAACATGACAAGCTGCTTACTTTGATTGTAGGATCAGAGCTTTGGATTTGGTTGGTGGAAGTATCAGAAACTGTATTATCACCTTTATCAAACAAGAGAGTATTGGTGATTCCATTAATAGGAGGGCTCTTGGAAGATATATATATCTTATCCAATTTGCTTGGAGACCCCGACACTTCATGTTTTGGAGCATCATTCATTGCTGAAACTGATGGGCTCCTCACCGCATTGTTGTTCTGCTTAGTCAGAAATGCCTTACTCGGTTTTGATAAACCTGAGCCAGTAGAACCTGACTCAGGGGCAGCAAGCAAATCCTTGCTTCCTTCTACTAAAATTGCTTCTATTGAAGGAGAAAGTCTGTGATAATCATATCTACGTGGGTTTTCTCCTACAATACTCATATCATTCGAGTCTTTACTGACACTTGATTTGCTGGCAAGAACTGAGGGATGAGGAGACAGCCTGTTGATTTTAGTAAGTTCCATAAAACTTCCTGATGCAGTGGGACCAGAAGCTTCGCCAGGAGCTTTGTCTTCAAATGGAACAGCAAATCTTGTAGGGGTCTTAAGATCTCCAGTATCTGAACAAGCAAGACTCCGGTAGTGCAATGAAAATGCAGTTGAGTCCATCGTAAGATCATGATTATCAAGTGAGGCAGCAGAGTCAGAGAGCTCTCCAGGTTGGATGAAACTTGCAGATACAGGACCATGAAATTCATCATCTGAAAAATGGAATTGGAATAAATTTAATACCAATGTCACACAAGACATGCATTCACTGAGAACAAGTTAAAGCTAATGAATTATGACAAAAGTTGGCCTTTAAATCGGGGTTTATCAGCCACAAAAAGTCTTTGTTCCCCATTGATATAAACCCATTAGGAAAATAAAAGCATCCCAGTTATTTAGTCGGGGCTAAACATCTTTTACTAGATTGATTAGATACAATCAGAACTCCAATGTCTTAACTAACTCACGAAATTAGACATGGTTTAAGGGAGGAAATGCCTATCAGTCGTGCAAATTAAAAATAAGGGTATGGAACCCCATAGAAACCACTGTCCTGCGCCGTTTTCCTTCCCACCACCTATTTTTCAATTTTCCCAACATATATACCAAACTACAAGAGAACAAGGACTAGAACTTGCCATCGTCAATTGAGGCAACGGAACCAGCAGTGCTACTACCCGGAGAAGGAGAACCAATCGGCTTCAGAAAGGACTTTCTCACATTCACAGCTTCACCTTCGTCATCATTGTCGTCATCATTCCTGCCAACATTGCGCCGTGGCGGCGACTCTTTGAGATCATCATCATCGCTACCACCTGCCAAGTCCCTAAAAAACCCTAGAACTTCATTCTCCGGACTTTTCCCCTCGGCGGGGGAGAATGGTTTGGTGGATTCAAAAGGCGAATCAGAGTCTTCGTCGTCCCTGCGAAAGATGTGAACGGAGGTAATCTCATTGTCGGCGAAACTAACACGGCGAGCTCTCTTATTTTTGAACGCAATGGTTTCATCTTCCGTTTCTGAGTTGTTGGAAGGGTCCATTGCTGGTAGTGGTAGAGAGGAGCATTGAACTTCGTAAATATTACACACAAGCTTCACAAAATGGAACTTCAAAATTGCTTAAGGCGGGAGAGTTTTGGAATTGGAACCAAGCAGACAAGAAAATGCCACACTCCAAGAGAAATGGAAATGCAAGTTTATGTGTTTGGTATTGCAAAACAAATTTTAAGTGGAAGTTTGTTTTCTCTTGTTGAGTATGTGATGAGAATTTTATTTAAACTTATGAAAAATACTTTAAAATGTTTTTTAAACACTCTAAAACAAGCACTTAATTAAAAAGACAAGAAAATGTCACACTCCAAAATTTCAAATAAATGATCAATATATATAAAAGAAATAGGAGAATAAGTCATAAGGGTCTGTTTCGATTAGCGGTGGTAAAAATGACTTCTTTTTTTTAAAAAAAAAATTGACTTTTGCAAATTTAAGATAGGATAAAAGTTAGATTGTAAATATGATTTGTGTTTAGATTGACGGTGAAAAAGTGTCATGCTTAAATTTGTTTGAATTATTATTTGAAAAGCGAAGTTGAGATAGAAAATAAGCTGAAAAGGGCAAATCTTATTGAATACAAATGTGTGTGTGTCTTGTACATATTTTGATAATTGAAGAGAATAATTTAAATTTAAATTTGATAAAAAAAAATTATTATTGATAAAAAAAGTTAAAAACACTAAAGTCCTTAATTAAATATATTTAATAGATAAAATTGTATATGAATTAGAATGCATACAAATGTATATAAAAGGTTGATACTAAATAATAGTACATTACTAATTGGATCACTTATCCCTTATAAGTTGGTCTCTAATTCTATCACAAACATGATTCATCTGTATTAAAGATAATGTAGGTATATTTGATGAGGATGGTACATCAAATGGATCATTATCAAGGTTAAACACTGGACCGGTCCATTTGACAGGTGAGGCACTTTGGGTCAAGGGTCGGTGGGTCAATGCAGGAGTCAAACCAGTATTAATTAAAATATATAATTTAATTAAAATAGGCAAATTTATTTATATTTTAATAATAAAAAATATTTTGTGACATGTGAGCTATAACTTTTTTTTTTTTTGGGCTCAGAAGAGATATAACTTTTTGTTGACACAGTAAACTTTTTTTATTTATATTCGTCCTGTCAAATCCTTTCTTTCTTAGATATTCATATAAACATTAAACAATAAATGAAGATGAGACAATTCGACAGAGAAAATTTATTATATCATCTTTTCATATGGCAACTTTTTATTCATATATTGTGATTTGTAAGAGAAAAGATATTCATTGAAGATGGGACAGCACGGCAAAGATGCAGAGATATGAGATAATCTTTTCATTTTACGAGACTCCCACGCCCCACATTCATCTTCACCAAGTCATCTCTAATATTTTCGCTCTCAAACACCCCCTCTCTCTCTCTCTACCAGCAAAAATACAACCCCACTCGCTGAGTCGTTGCTTGTTACTCCCTCTTCCCATGGCAGTTCCGGCAGCGGCGGCGGCTCCACATCCGTCTTCATTCTCCTGATCTCAATCATCGGCGTCTTACCCACTGGTGGACAACCTCAATATTAAGAAGCACTTCAGATCTAGATCTCTCTCCCCCCATCCTTCTTCTCGTTCTGTGTCTCAGCCTCCACAGCACCATTGCCGGCGACCTTCACCTTGGACGAACCCAGATCCCGATCTCCATCTTCTACTCTTATTTTTAAAAAAAAAAAATACTGGGTTGACTCGGTGACCGTCCAACTCGGCCGGTTCAGGCCGAGTTGGACGAGTTGAACCGGAATCACCGAGTCAACCCGTATTTCTTCTAACTCGGACCGGTATTCCGGCCGGTTCGGCGGTTTCCGGTCTGAACCGGCCAATCCGGTCCGGGTTCCTAAACCATGATCATTATTATCTTCATCACTCATATTTCTTTGTTCACCTTCAAAAAAATCCACATCAGTTTGGGAATTTCTTTAGATAAGATTATGTATAGTCATTATTGCAAAAACTATATAGACTTATGTTTCAAAGCTATATGAGTGCATATCTTGCAAGATTTGAAACATATTCTTCCAAACTCCAAACGTTTTTTCTATAGTGCACCTCAAACTTGAATGATAATAGTTGAACATCTCGTTATAATTTTCAAACCCTAGTTGTCGCCTGAAGTCTGGAAGGTGATAACGCTCACTTCTATACATACCAAGATATCCAATTGGTGTTGGATAGTCATTATCAACCAAGTAATATTTCCCTGATAAATGATAATTTTTTTGGCACTATGAAATTATAGCAAATGTGAAATAAACACGCAAAAAATGTGATTAAAGTGAAGGTGTTGAAGATATACCTTGAGGTGGATGGGGGAAATTCATAGCTGGAGTAGAGATAGCAGTGTGAAAAACACGAACATCATATGTAGTACCCTCTCATCCTCCCAACACAAAAGTAAAGCACATATCTCAATCACATCGACTATGTTATTCTGTGTTGGATATCCCTTTCTTGCAATATATTTATCTTGCTTAGACTGTCTGACCACACAACTAATGTGGGTTCCATCAATTGCTCATATTGCATCCTTGAAATATGGGTAATATCACGGATCATTACTTATTTTTGGATGACAATGAAACTTTTAATCAAGTAGTTTGATATTTTTTGTGGATAGATTGACACAAACATTTAAAATCATGTGAAAAATCCTACTGACAGTTTCTCTTGAACGTTGAAATTGTTCCTATATGATTCTATTTCCTTGTTCATGTACAACTGTATATAAGAACATGGCAACCATTTCTTAACTCCTATGTACATCGTGTTCCTTAACCCATGTTGTATCAATTTAGAGCATAAGTGAAAGAAGATATATTTTTCAACTTGAAAATTTTCATGACACACTGTGTTATGGCGATGTAAAACCTTTGTACCCACATTGCACCTATTTGCTTACTAGTTCTATGTGGCTCTTTGTAAACATAAGGCTTGTTATATTGAGCCAGCAATACACTGATCTGTTCATACTCTGTCATCTCTTTGTCTAAAAGAGAAATTTGTAGGGGCTTTTTATCTTCAGGAGACAATCCTACTTCCTTTGTTCCCTACATTCTTTCTTCAAGCTATCTAACATATTTTTTAAGTTGTTTCTTGTCATATGATTTTCATGCTTTTTCATTAAATCCATACATAATGTTCTTCTGCCTTTCTTTTGTAACGTTGTTTCTTGTATATTTGATCAATGCATAATTTGATGAAAATCCCTGTGGAACTTAATCCTAGGTTGCTTTACTTTTGTCCTTGTTCATATTTCTATGTCAAGAATGGGAAGAAAGTTAACACAAACAAATGGCAATGGTAAAATTCATCATAAATTGCACTATGATAAATAGCATTCAAATTGATAAATGTTAAAATGAGGTAAGATATATATTCTTATTTGTCAATTCTCAGTCAAAGTGATAAATAATCTCCACCTATAAAAGGCAACCTCAGAAACTAGTAAAAGTTAAAAGACTACTACATTTTCTTTATATGAGGGATGTTCATGGACCAGATCGGATCGAGTTTGGCCTCAACACGAGGTCTAGTCCTTATAGGATCTTGGCCTAAACAAGTCAGCTCGAGGTCTAGTCTGGTCTAGCACCAACCCAAGCTCGGGTTGGACTAAATCGATCTAGTGGACTGCTAGGACCAGTTTAGGCGGTCCAAGACCTATTTAATTTTTGTATACTTTGTACATTAAATAAATATACGCTTTAATAAAAAAATAGTACAATGTCTACTTACCTACACTCTACTCTAGTCTAGTTCTAGTGACAATCTTCACTCATCAAGCACATAGAGCCTCCCTCTGATCTGAGTCTACACCCATTCCACTTCCCTCTTATCCTTTTGAGTTGTTTTTGTTAGTATGTAGGTGTCCTAGAGACAATCTGTTGAACACCTTGTACTATTTGATATTTCATGATTTATATATTTGAGCATAATTTATCTTTATCATATTTATGTCTCGCCTATATTTTATGGTTAATATGAGTTTAAAGATAAAGGCCCAAGGAATAGAATAGGTGTTTTTCGATAATCTATGATAGGGATCATGATCATGAGGAATCGAGGACACTACGTGTCATTGCGCGAAACTTGTTCCTAGTCTTGAATCACCAAGAAAGGGCATTGGTGATCTCAATAAGACTAAGTACGACATCATCTACTTGTATAGTGATACAAAGTAGGGACCTCATGGAATGCGGCATGTTGATGCCTTAGGCGATGTCGTGGGTGTATATTGTTAGAAAACAGATAGCCTTTGAACGATCCGTGAGAGACTTCACAAGGATTCATTGTAGAGAGTATCATTGGATTTGTAATGTCTCTCAAATCGTTTGGTAGTGTTGATCATCTTAGACTTGAGGATGTCATCGAACACTATGTCAGAGTTATCTTTGTTGTACAACTCTATCCACTTTGAAAAATGGGGAGAACGTGTACTCTTGAGTGTAACTTGAATACGTGAGTATAGATGGACGTATCGAAAGGACTTACAGTCCTGAGGGATTAGTTGTTCAAGACAGGTAAGGCTTGGATGACTTCTAGTTGACTCGGGAATCTATGCATAGTAAGTGATCATGAAGAGTCATGATCCGTCTTAGTCAATAGAAGAATATTCTAGTTACGTGTAAAAGCTACGTTTAGTCAATCTAGAGAGGTGATCTCTATCGCGCTCTCGACTAAATATGAACAAGCGTTGTAAGGGATGATCATGACAAGATATCCAAATTAGAAAGGTAGATCACTTGATCAACTTGATTGGTTGGGGCTATGCAAAGCATTCTTTAGTGTCTTATGTAGTCATTAGATAAATTAACCTATTAAAGGAGTTTAATTGGTTGAGTTTATCTATGTCGATAACTAATTACTTACAATAGACACATTTAAGATTATTCGATTCTTAAATTAGCAAGTTTGGGCCAATAAATGTTATTGGGCTTTGTAAGACTATTGGTATAATTGGGTTGAAAGCTTTGGCCCGATTATAAAGAGGATAAGAGATTAAGGATAATTTATGAATTATCAAACCAGTATCCGATCAGGATTGGATAAAGATAATAATTAATTAACAATTATTCATTCATGTGAATAGTGTCGAATGAATAGTAAAATCTTATTCATATTTTACTACTTCATGAATAATTAATTATAAAAAGACTAACTTGAAAGAATTAATTATTTAATCACTTCTTGGAATAATTGATTTTTAAAAAGACTTTGGATTTGAAGTAGAAATGAATATGTATTTCGCATTGAAAGAAGAAGCTTGTGTACATCGCGTTGAAAGAAGAAGCTTGTGGCGGTTAGCATTGTTTATAAATAGCATTTCATTCACATTCTCTTCTCTCTTCTCTTATCTCTTCCTATATATACTAGTAGGAAGTTATCTAAAAAAGCTTCAGTAGTCTTTATAGTCTTGAGGTAAAAGTTAAAAACACTTCAGCCCTCCAGCTCCTTGCTACTGCTGCTTTATGACGTCCAGAGCGGGATTGAGGAGAAGGAGTTACCGTTTTGATCAGGAGATAATCGTGTGGATCAGCGTTAGAGGACATCATCTTTTCTTTGCGTCTTAGGTGATCGGTATTCCTAAAAGCGCTTTTGTATGTGTTTTAACGGCGAGATCCTAAATATGTATTATAAAGAGTTATGATACGTGGTTCTTGGTTCATGAGAATAGTATTTACGTAGCGCATGATAAATATTATTTACCGTATCGAGTCAAGATTTTACGAGTATGCTTTGTGGATTATGACTTAGTCGATCTGTCACATCGAAAAGAATTAATCTCGGGCGGTAAATATTATTTCTGGCCTTGATAAATTATTTACCTTTACGGTAAATATTATTTTCTTGCACGGTAAAAAGATTTTTACCGTACTATTCACATGAATAGTAATTTACTATTCACGCAGTAAAAATTATTTGCCTTTACGGTAAATATTATTTACTGGCACGGTAAAAAGATTTTTACCGTTACTATTCACATGAATAGTAATTACTATTCACATGAATAGTGAATTTGCAATGTGGGTTCCGCAAATACTAAAAAATTTTGTTTTACAACCTCGTGAACTTACTGCTTGAATGTCAAACAAGAACCGATTTTAACCTTCAGTTTTGTCAGCATTAATGGTCCTTGATCCATCCTGTCGCGCCTCTCCAATCGCCTGATTATCTCCCTCCCCTCTGTTCACTCCTGTCTCTCCATAATTGCTCTCAACCGCCCTATATTTTTCTCTTTCTTCTTCTTTATTTCAACGTTTTTCATTTCTTCCTCTTTCCTTCTTCTTCTTCATCTCCGATGGCTATATTTCTTCCATAGGCGTGGGTTAATGTCAGAAAGGGTTAATATCATAAAGAAAAGAAAGGGCGAGAGAAAGGTACAAAGTATGTCTGATCGCAGACGAACTGAAAACTTACCTCAACACTAAAAATTGCGGCGATCGCCAACGAACTGAGACGTGACCAGTGAGGAGAGGAGGAGAGGCGCCTGGAAGAGCCAAAGAGACGAAGAGGTCGAGCCATTGAGGACTGAGGTTGAAAGGGAAAGTATTAGATTTTAGAAGTTGCGGAAGAAAAAGAAGAAAGAAGAGGAGGAGGAGCAAAGTCACAATATTGACCGTGTGACTGGAAAAAGTGGAGGAGGAGCAAAGAAGAAGGAGTGTGTGTTCGCGTGAGAGAGAGAAAGGAGAAGAAGCATGGAAAAAAAAATCATAGTCCCTATGATAGTTGTAATCTTCAAAAAAACATTATTGGGCAAGACTAGACCAGACCAAGGGGTCTGAGCCCTTGGCCTGGTGTCCGATCCGGCCTGAGCAGACCAATCTGGTCTAGTTTGCTCAAAATGTTTAGGACCTTTTTTTGTTGCCTGACCAGGTCAGGACGGGTTAGACTGAACCTCGATTTTTTGGACATCCCTTCTTTATGTGCTCAAATTCCTTTGACCAGTTTGTTCCAAGTTATTTTTCTTTTCAAGAGGAGTCTGCAAGAGAAAATTAAAGGACATCCAAGTTTTAAAACTCAAGCAAAGCTTTACCTCAGTCATGAAGCCACTAATAAACTGAACAAAACCCTACGACATTAAAAACTATAGAGCAATGATATGAGGGATGTGATGAAACATATCCAGTTTTCATGCTCGGCGCAACAATAGGCAGGGGCTCTCATCTATGCTACACACCGTTTCATTAAAAAGAGTTATCTTGGCCCGTTCATCCGATTTTAATCTCAACCATTCATTTATTTATTCCATTAAACCATTAATATCCGAAAATATCACTCCTCACTCCATTGATCTCATTTCCACCCTGACCAAGCTTTGCGCTAACTTTTGGAGGGAAAGGGAAAGGCCATTCTGACTTAGCTTCATGCCATTGAAGATTGGATGAAGGCGTCGACTTATGCTTTTTCATTGCAAAGAAAATCTCATATTGAAGAAAAAGATTATTCTTAGTTTTTTCCATCCTTCTGGTTGTTTATTTAGCATATATATATATATATATATATATATATATATATCAAAATGCCAAAGATTTCATACGGATATATAGAGAAAGAGATATGAGATATAGATATTAGAATGCCAAAGTCTGTGTTAGCAAAAACAAAAAAAGAATGTTGAAGTCTGTGGTGTGTGTGTGCGCGCATTAATATATATAAACTAAAAGCTGTAATTATTAAGAATTTTGAAAACAATAATATTGTGAAAATAACAATAATTTTCAATAGAAATAGTGAAATGGCAATAGACAAAATCACTATCAGATTCTTTATTTATTGAGGCGAGTCTTATGTGGATTTAGTTATTTATTTATTTTTTTCAAATAATGTATACAATAATAATATAGCACTCAACTCATGTATTGTTTGAGTAAGTTGTAGGTTAGGTTTTGTTGGCAAAGCATGTTGTACGTCATATTTATATTTTTGTTTGAAGAGTGGTATTTGAAAAATGTTCATGTTTTTCTATTTTTGGAATTAATATAAAAAGTGAAAATTATTGTTTAACATTTTATTATCATGATATTTTTTTTTTGTAAGATGATATTTTTAAGATTATAATATTTTTGTTGTTTATAGGTACTAGATGATGGAAGATGAATTTAAACTCAAAATAGGGAAAGAGTTTGAAAACTTGAATGAAGCATGGAAATTCTGGAACTAGTATGGGAAGAAAATGGGGCTTGGAGTTAGAAAGTATAATGGAACAAAGAGTAAACAAGATGGTTCAATTATTACATATAAATATGTATGTTGTAAAGATGGAGTTCGAAAAAAAGAAAAAAAAGAAAGACAACCTCTTCCAGATATTAGCCGGAGACACGAACCAAGTATGAGGTGAAAATGATTGTATCTCGTGTGGGTCAAACTGAAAAGTTCAAAGTCACCAAGTTTAATAACGAACATAATCACCTTCTTCATACAAAAGAAACAAAGAACTTGTTACCATCATAGAGAAATTTAATAGAAGCGCAAGCTCGTGAAATAGATCATACAGATGAATCTAGGCTTGAATCCAAGAAAGCTTTTTACTTAATGAGTACATATGTTGGGGGTCAAGAAAACCTTGGTTATACCATGGTGGATGGAAGAAACTATTTGAAAAAAAGGTGAAGTCATATACAATTTGGAGAGGTAAGGTGTCTACTTGAATATTTTCAAAAACAAATTGTTGAAAATCCTTCATTTTATCACAAATACCAATTGGACATGGAATAACATATCACCAATATGTTTTGTGCAAATGCTCGTATGCTACAAGACTATGCACATTTTGATGAGGTTGTATTACTGGACACAACATATAGCACAAATAAGAATCATAGACCCCTTACACTCTTTTCTAGTTTTCACCATCATAGAAGTATGGTCATTTTTGGAGCAACTCTGTTATATGATGAGACTATTGAGTCTTTCAAGTGGCTACTAGAAACCTTATTGGATGCTCACACAAGAAACAAGCCTCATACTGTTTTTACTGACCATGATCAAGTTATGGCAAGATCATTGAAAGAAGTGTTTCCTAATACAAGACATTGTTTGTGCAATTGACATTTCTTGCAAAATGTCATTAAACACCTTGGGAACTTGATGAAAGATGGCTCACACTTTCTGATCAACTTCAAAAAAATGCATGTTTGACTATGCTCAGATAGATAAGTTTGAAGAAGCAAGGGGTGAATTATTATCTTCTTATAATGTTCATGAAAATGGGTGGTTGGAATCCATTTATAACATTAAGGAGAAATGGGTCAAGTGCTATATGAAGGATGCTTTTACACTAGGTATGAGAAGCACACAAATTAGTGAAAGTGTGAATGCTGAGGTGAAATGATGTACAAAGCCAAAATTAGACATTAATCGATTCTTCATGAGGTTTGACAAAGTTGTAGCAAAGAAGCAATACAAGGAAGTGTAACTTGAGTATGAATCTCAACAAAAGATACCAAGGATGGTCAATCAAAGTGCACCTATTTTGCGTCAACATGTGCAATCTTATACCCCTACTGCCTTTGATATGCTCCAAGAACAATGGGACTTCCAATTCTCTGTAGAGTTAATTGAACGTGATGAGAAAGAACAATTGTTTATATACACAACCCATATGACAGGTGAAAAGGGAGAATGGAAAATTGAGGTTAACCCCGATACACATGAAATTTGTTGCAATTGTAGAAGTTTGAGACTACGAGGATATTGTGTTGCCATGCATTGGAAGTATACAAGTCCAAAGATATAAGAGTTATGCCTGAGCAATATATTCTCAAGCGATAGACCAAGGAAGCAAGAAATGGGGTTATACATGATGTCAAAGGAAATGAGATACAAGTTGATCCTAGACTTGACATAACAAGAAGGTACAGACATCTAGTGACTAATATGGTAAAACTAGCGACAAAGGCTGCCCATACTATTGAGAGATTTATTCGTGGGAACCACTTTTGGTGCCTATCCCAAGGATAGGCACCATCTACCCATCTGATCTGGACCATCCAAATCTAATCTGGACAGTCCAGATTTGATTTTTTTAAACTGCATCTTTTTAAATAAAAAAAATCATTTTTTAAAAAAATGTTAGTTGAGAGATAATCTTTATTTTAGATTCTCTACTCATTAAAATAATTTTTTTGAAAAAAATATAAAGTAAAAAAAAATCGGACCGTCCGGATCGATCTGGATGGTCTAGGAGAGAAGAGCTCTCCCTGCCTATCCAAAGGATAGGCCAGGAAAGTGATTCCTTTATTCGTGTTCTTAGCTATGTCATTAAGTTAGACAATGAGATTCTTGATGATAATGAAAATGATACTTTTGAACCGGTCATAGAGCCACAAAATATGCCAAAGGGATTCAAGAAAAGAGAAGAAAAATCAAGAAAGATTCGTTGGAAAGGTTGGGAAGAGAAAAATCGACAAATAAGATGAAACATGGTATCAAAAGTATTGAATTTTTATATAAGGAACAAAAGAAACTATTATTTATTTTGTATTTTGTGTTAATTTCTTGTAAGAATCTTAAGAGGCTTCATTATCAAAGAAGCAATGTAAGAAAAAAGAAGAGGCTCCATCACAGGTAAAAAAAAGAAGGGTCGATGAAATGAAAGATTTACAAACTCAAGTTTCAACAGTTTTATATTTAGAAGCTCCAACACAACCTGTACAAACACAAGATTTAGCATCTTCATTCTCAATTGCTCCATCACAATAAATTTTTCCACCCTTCACATCACAACCATTGTCATTTACAAGCTTATTGATGGTATGAATCAATAAATCGATTACTAGTTACTACTAAGTGTTATGCATGCCTATTGTATTTTGCTATTAATGCCACTAATATCTACAATTGTAGGCACAAGGTAGTGAAATTCCATCACTTGAAGCCATAGATCTCATGGGAAACTACACATAAGGTCATGAATAGAAAAAATGGATACACATAATTTGCAAAAAAATTGATTTTATTCCTTTCAAGAATATCATACAATTTGCTTCTGATATACATAATCAATCTATTACATTCCAACCAATTACAGACTTTACATTTTACAATCCTAACTAAATACATAATTTCCCATCATACAGAACATTAAAATGCACATTGGACTCTTTTTAAAGAACAAGGACAACATTGCACAAGACAAATTTTTAATTTTGGCTTTTGGGGACAACATAGTCTACATGTTTTGGTTTTGTCTACTTTGCTTCAACGGGCAGTTTTTGACTTTTTGCAAAGTGCTTCATTGGATAGGTTTTGACTTTCTGCACAGCTCAAAGGACAAATTCTTTTAGGATGGTGCTTTCTTTGCTTCAATCCTCTACCTATGTGGAAATCAATATTAAGCAAATCAATTCTCATCATTCAGTATAAAACTGTTGGTCAATTTCCAGCAAGTGATGTGAAATTACAATGTCCTTTATTTATGAACTTTAAAGCAATGTATGTCCAACTATATAATTTAGCGTAATGCCAACATCTAATGAGATTAAGTGTTTCTTAAGTCTATAATATTTTCAACAAGTGATGTATGTCAAACTATATAATTTATACTTGCCTTTGTGAACTATGGGAGTCCGTGATATTCTTGAAAGTTACCAATATGTTTAAATTAGTTTACTCCTTCAGGTATGCAAATAAAGGCATTGGGCACTATGAGAAACTTAAGTAGCAAAAATGGTTTTTATCACATAGTAAAAATACGCCATCAACATAAGATGCATAGTACTGGTAAAAAAAAAAGATGCATAGTAAAAATCAAACACTCAAACATCAACCAAACCATATGCCATCTCCAATGACTTGTTTTGATTTTCGAAAAAATAATAAATATGTCATTCACCAAGAAACTAACAAGGCAAAGACATTGCACTAAAACAAAAACAAAAACAGGGAGAGCATATAGGGATTGAATATTCTAGGTTTGAAAAGACATTGCATCATGATAATATTATGAAGAGATAACTAATTAGGAGGATCCCATGTGCTCTCAATAACACAACTAATTTCAGACATCTCAACTGGCAATAGACATCAAAACCTCAGGCCAATTGCATTGTATAAAATAATGTTTCCAAAAATTTCAAGGTAAACTCATCAGCATTTAGAAAGGCATGGACACATAGCTCAAAAGCATGAATAAAAAACAAAGAAAAAATAATCTAGGACGTGTTGACTGTGGCACCAATATGAGAATAACACAAAAAGCTTATTTATGCTTTGTCACTGTCATCTTGCCCCAATTGAAACTTCAAGAGAAGACCCAAAAGCACAGTCCACATAAAAAGGACAAAGAGGAGGAAAAGTTAAGAATAATACTTGATCCATTCTCATCAATTTTCTAGAGTGAGGCTACTTTTCTACAACAAATCGATTAAAATTAGCATTTGAACCTTATAGATTTTGAAGTTCTGGCCTGAAATTTGAACAAAAAAGTTGAAGATTAAATCCTTACACATCAAAAGAGATATATGCAAACCTTCTAAGCATCGTCGAACCAAATTCACCATACGCCGCTAACCATCTACCTCAATGTGTTGAAGTGCCGGGCTCTGCCTCCATGCGTCGTCCAAGGACAGCCACCGTCGATGAGGTTCAAGTGTTCAACCCAGTCGAGTCCAAGGATTGAAAGAGAAGCAAGTCTAAAGATTGAAGGGAAAATTAAAATAAAGGACCTAGATAAACTAATATTTAATTAGAAGAACCATAAAAATTGTAATTATTAAGGAGGACCAAATAAGTTTAAAAGTATTAAATTGCCCTTCAAATTCTCAGTTGCTTCCCCAACACAGAAAATAAAGAACAAAACGTCTTCTTCTCTCCCGTGACCAATTTATCCGTGCCACCATCTTCCTCTGTGTCATTGCCATTTTCACAGATAGCAAGGAAGGCATTTTAGGTCCTTCCGTATTCCACATCCTTGTATACCTTGCAAATAATAAGCAGTTGTGGTATTACCTGTAAACTCTGCATTGCAGCAATCTCACGTTTCTTCTTCCATTGGTACAATCGCTCTAACTATTGATAAATTGTTCTTTGATGATATATTTTCTTTTGTTTTAGATTGTTTAATCATTAATAGAAGGCAAGCGACAATCACAAAAATGGATGTTTATTGGGGCAATGAAGATCATGGTGGTGGTGGCAGCATTCTTCAATAGGGAGGGAAGAAGGCATTTGAGTTTTTGTTGTTTTCATTGTGTTGTGAGAAGGCCGTAGGTTTAAGTGCAATTTAGTTTTTTTATTTATTTATTTTTTTTATATTTATATTTTGACATTTGGTCCTCGTCACAGGAGGGAAGAAGGCGCTTTGTTCTTTATTTTACGTATTGGGGAAGCAAGCGAGAATTTGAAGGACAATTTAGTACCTTTAAGTTTATTTGGTCATCCTTAATAATTATAATTTTTATGATCTTTCTAATTAAATATTATTTTATCTAAGTCCTTATTTTAATTTTCCCAAGGTTGAAAGGCCAAGATCACTATTTTTAATGAAACGGTGCGTAATCTGATAGAAACAGTGCGTGGAGTAGGTGAGTCTTCAAGTCGAAATTTCCTTAGGCATTTTCAGTGTGGGTCACGCAATGCGCCTTCAAGTTCACCACTGTCACCAACTGTTTCTGCATTGTTGACGTTGGCTGCCTCAGTTTGCTTTATGCCACTGAGTTCTTTTTCTTTATCGCCATATTTGTTTCAATTGTTTGGCCAAAGGGATTTTTAAGGTAACGATTATGCACATGCTCCAAGCAAAATGAAATTGGTTGTGTCACACTTGGTTCCCATCTTCTTTGAGTGTCAGATATTGTAACGGCCCACCACCAGAGTTCCCATCGGAATGCGAGACCACCATCTCCGGAACCTAGCTCAGACGCCTGTGTGGTGGCCGGTCCCCACTGGGGCATGTATTGTCCCCTCTTCTAGGGGTTTTGTCCCTTGGGAAATTAATTCCCAAGAGCGTCTCCTTAGTGGCTCGAACCTTGGACCTGAGGCATAAGTCCAAAGCTTAAAGGGCCACTTGGTATCCATTACACTACTCTATGTAACGACCCACCACCGGGGTTCCCATCGGAACGCGGGACCACCGTCCCCGGAGCCTAGCTCCGACGCCTGCGTGGTGGCCTGCCCCCACTAGGGCAGGTTTTGTCCCTTGGGAAATTAATTCCCAATAGTGCCTCCCCAGTGGCTCGAACCTTGGGCCACTTGGTATCTATAGTGTTGGACTGCTCCAAGAATTTATTCATCTTTTCTCCTACATGATGTTTGGTTCTAGATTGTTTCCAGGGGAAGTTGATCAAAGTGCGCTTTGGGTCTGGACTAGATTTATTGGTTAGCGGTATAGATTTATTGGGTTAGTAGTAGAAGTTACTTTCTAATGTGATTTACGATCTACGAGGTAAGTATGTGAGATGAGCTTTGTTTCGACCTGTGTAAATGTATTTTCCACCACCAATCCAAACAAGTCTTAGTTTGTTCCAGCATCAAACAGCGAACCGTACTTGTAATAGCATCTTTCAAAAATTTCCTAGCTCAGTGTTCTGTGTAAATCTTTGAACTTGTATTCTTGCTGTTCAGCATCCTTGAGGGTAAGGATGTTTTGAGAGGGTGTATTCATATGTAAAGTGTAGAAAATATTAAAAGTAGGTTTAGTTAGAATGTAATTGTGCCTGTTTGGCAAAGCTTTCAAAGCTAAAATAAGCACATTAGAAGTCCATTGAAAGGAGAAGTGGGTATTATTGGTGTTTGGTATGGCTTTGAAGTTCAATGGGCTTTAGGCTTTGAAGTGAGTTTTTGGATGAAGCTACCTTGAGTTGCTTATTATCCCATTAAAAGCCAGCCTCTTTTTTTGGACCATTTTACCCCAAAAGAAAAAGCATCGTGTGCCTTTTCTCTCCCTCCTCTCATCTGCAATTTTATTGTTGTTTCTTGATCTGTGTTGCGGCTTCCTGGTCTGTTATTTTTTTTTGTCAACATAAAAACAATATAATGTAGTGGGAAAAAATTTACATATTAAATACTAATAATCATGTATATGACTCGGCATAATTGTAGAGCATAATTTACATATTAAATACTAATAATAATTTATTGTGTTGTAAATTTTTTAATGGTAATGTTACTATTTTATTTGGCAAATTTATATTTATTTTAAATTTTTATCCTAAATTATCACATTTTGTACACCATATATATATATATATATATATATATATATATATATGAATTTGATTCATGCCCTTTTATGTCATTTTCTATCTCATCTACTTTTTTAAAAGCTATCTTGCCAAACAAGTCCCATTAGAAATAAAAGCACTTTTGTTATTATTATCCCAAACACAAATCACATTAGAAAAAGTCTATAAGAAAATAAATTCAATTAAGAAAAGTCATAAAAAACAAAAAACCTACTGATTTATCCCAAACAGGCCCATTGTTAGTCTAATCATTATTAAAGAATAAACCGTTATAGATGTTTTAGGCCTTAATACGGGAGATAAGCCTTCTCATTGTTCCTCTCTGCTTTATGATGAATGAATAAATAAAAGAAGTTTCAGTCTCTCTCTCTGTCCCCTTTCCTCTTCCCTCTCTCTATTCTTCTCTATTCCTATCTCTTTCTTCTTCTTTCTCTACACTTCCTTAACAATATCCACGATTTAAAGTGATATTGATGATATTATGTACAATCTTCTACAAAGACAATAAAGTGGTATATATTCATTTATTTCTTATATCAATTATGTACAGTGAACTCATCAATATATGGCATTTCACACACAATACAACTATGCCACGTGTTACATGAAGAAAAATCTAAAATTTAGAAATTCATATGACTCTCTTGTGACTAGCTGGAAGATATATATTTTTGTGTTGTTTGGTGCTTCAACACCACGTATATTCATGTGTGGTTATGTGTGCTTATTGTTTATATTTTCTATTAATGTATTACACTTTTATATGCTCTTGCATTTCCTCTCAACTTGTTAAATAAATGTCAATGGTATATTTAAATCAGTTTATTGATTCATCATTTTGGTTAAGGCTGTGGAAGAAATTGAGGTTTATGGTTTAATTTATTGCAAATACAATTTCTTCTCTCCTTGTGTCAATCTATCAGACAATTTAATTATTCTATTTCAGCACAATTTAATTTATAAAGGTGGATAATTTATAAATATAAAATAGACACATCAATTAGTTTATTGTGGTTATTCATGTTGAAACAGACAATATTTGGCTAAACCTTGTTCTACGATTATTGAATTTTGATTATGAATTAATCTATGTTAGTGTCAGAATTTATAATCAATTGTATTTTAGAACAACATTTTTTTGGCTCTGTCTACCAAAAAACTAGAAATGTTTTAAACACTTATCACTCCTGCCCACATGCAACAAGGATTCAAATAAGGTGATAGAGAATCGCTTATATATATCAATAAAAAAATTGCTTATAGAATATTTTTGTAACTAATTCTATGATAGATTCAACTTGATGATCTAGACGAGAGCAATAAATGGTGCCCTTGTATTCTTCAAATCAATCAATCCCATTTTGCCACCCATTACAATATCTTATCCAACATTTAAACAACAAGCAGCTTTATCTTATTAGGCAATGTCATTGTACTCTATCAATAACCAAATCATTGGTTAAATTGTTATCCAACATCTAAACACAAATTTAAATTACTCTTGACCTTAATTTTTTCTTCACAAATTGTTTAAATAGTCACTAATAAAAAAAGACTAATCCTACGTTTTGATGGAGATAAAAGAGGGGAAAATAGGGGGAATCATAGGAAAGAAAACTTTCATAAATGGTAAAATAACTCACTATCTTTGGGAGTTTTCTCTCATAGTTTTCTTTTCCCCCTAATTTTTTCTCAATTCAAATATAGGGTAAAGGTTCAGTATATTAAAGGCACCAAATTCGTCATAACAAGTGTACATCCAAGTCACTGCTCAACCATATAACGCAAGCCATGGCTCTTTGCTATCCCTTGATGTCTTAGCTGGGTTCCATGTCACACAGTCTTTGGAATAGTTCAAGCCTGTGGCGCTAGCCAAAATCTCGCCAATAGTGTGAGTTATCTAGCAAAGAGCAACAAGGATTAGATGCTGAAGATAAATCCATGGATTATAGAAGAAAAAGAAGTTGGTTTTTTTTTTTTTCCCTTTTTTGGGCACCATATGAAAATATGAAAAATAGCTAGGATAACTCAATTGTTTCCCCATGTTTTAAGGATTAAAGTTTATTCATTGATAGTCAAACATCAATTCAGTTGGCTTCCATGTATTTAATTTGAAGCACCTCACTAAACTTCCATGTAGTTTGTTTGCATCAACATTTAACCATCTTAATGTATATTTATCCTAAAATTTTAGCCTACATAATCATATGAAAGTCAAAATGATGAACTAATTTACTCTTAAAAGCATCCTATGCTGATTTTAAAGAGCTGATAAGTTGATGAGTTCAAGTTCTAAAATTGCTCACTTAATCCTAGTCTGTAACACCAAAAATATTTAAGATAAATGGAAAACATCTAGCGTGGAAACTTTTATCACTTCAACAAAGAAAAATATCACCTGGCAGTTAAACAGTAGTTGAACATATCAATGTTGAATATGCCACTTTAAACCACAAGAGAGTAAACTCACTTAGGGCCAAATGAAAGGGAGGTAAATTGTAATTGACCCTTATCTCAGAGGATGAGGGTGCAAAATATAAGTGCATACAAAGGTACCATTTGCACACAACGGACATTTTGTCATGGATATATAATAGCACAAAATCCATAATTAAGAAAGAAGAGGCTCAGGGAAATATATACCTCAACCTCTTCAGTAGATTTATTCCGTAAATTCTGTCCTGTTTTTCCAATGAGAAAAAAGGTTGGTAGCTTCAACACGGTAAGTAAGTGAAGACAACATGCTAATGTCTCATGCTGAATCCGCAGTGTGGATGGTGGTTTCACAATTTTGGAGAGTAAGGCCTCATTGGTTTCTCTTTCTTGACCTATCTGTATACCATATACGAATGCTCCGCTCTGAGATTTGCTTTCCCCTTTTATTTGGGATGACTCCACAATAATTGGTACATACAGTTTTGGTATTAGGGATGGCTTATCTCCTGCTATTTTACTCAGAACCTCATTAACAGCACATGCAAGGACAGGTGGTTCATAATGTTGCATGATCACCAATGACACCTGGAATTGAGTTTATTAGATTCTGATATATAATAGGAAAGATGACATATGTGCAGATATGAAAAAAGAGATATGCAAGCCAAATGGCCTTGTTATCTAATGGTACAAAAAACTCTTCTGTATGTAGCCTCCAGTCATTAGTACATGCCCCTTTAAATTTATGGGGAAAAAAACCGAGGGGGATATATAAGCAAGATTAACTATAAGGGTTACCATTCCAGTCTCTGCAAATACTCTAGCCCAAAGCAGGAGTTACAAAGAATGTTAGGTAAAGAAATTTAAGGTGTACCTCCTAAAATTAATTATCCAAAAAACTGAAAACCAGACATTAGTTATAAACCAAAGAAAAACCATGAGATTAGTTACCAGGCGACTAGTGTAAAATAGGGTATATGTATGGAAAATGCAACTAGTAAAATATGTTTATCGTTCAATATACATTTATCTTCTCTCCATTCTTGGACAAAAGTTAAGCACATCTTACTCTCCCCAACATTGAAGATTCCACTCCTAAAACCAAACACCCCCTCCCCGTTTATTTTTCTTTCTTAACGATACCAACTTTATTTCCTTTATTTCAGGAAGCAAGACGAGTTATTCAGCATCCCTGTCATATCAAGGGTATCAATTACTGCAAATCTCCACATGCACCTTTTGATTTCATTAGGCATATTAAAGCTTTTGATGTTATCTTTATTGGAAAAAATGAAAATCATAGGAATCTATTATTAAAAATGGTTAAAACACTGACTATCTTTTAGATAAATGGGGTTTTTGTAATGTTCAGGAGACGAGTTTGGGACAATAAAACCATCAAGTTCGAGTTGAAAAAATACAGACGATGACAAAGGTTCAATGGTAACGAAATAGGTGCTTGCTTTGTGTCAAAATTGGGAAAGTCGAAGTCAAACCATGTGGAGGTGTTCTGAGTGCAAGAGGATAAAGGAGGATGGCTACTCTTAACAAGGAAGATTTGAAGAGACATTAGACAGGCAGTAAAACTCAATTTGCTGAGTACATTTGGAACAGGTAGCACAGAACTCATAGACAAATAATACCCAAGGGAAATTATAGTTCCAAATTTTTTTTATTAAGAATTTAAGCCAAACATGGAGATCTTAATTTTCTGTATGAAGGATACAGTAAAATCCTGAGCAATTTTCATATCATTAACCTCATTGTGGACCACTTGTTAACCTTCTTAACAAGTTAGACAGCAAAACTGTATGGCATACAGTGCCAGACAAAATCCACAAGGAAACACCAAGGACACCCACTGAGTAGCATTCATGGTAAGGTAAGTAAAAACCAGGGAAAAAGGCTGATGAGCAGCTATGAGATGCAGGAGAAGCCGGTATGTAATGTGAGGGTGTGTGTGAATTAGTTAATTGGGTAGTTTAACTGTTGGAGGGGCAACTGCAACAAACAGGAGTGGAAAGGCTTTTGACAGACATACAATGTTATGTGAATTCCCCACCCCCCAACCCACTAAAAAAAAGAAGACACTATTCCTATTTATCAAAAGCATTCATCAACTTTTAATTCTCCAAGCATTTTTTTGCTGCTGTCATTTCTCCTTTACATTCCTTCTTGGATAAAAGGCTTGGTGGCTTATCACCAATTCACCATGTTGCATATCGATGTCAGTGTGTATGATCAATATAATCTTGAGAAGTGAAAGAAGCAGTAGAAAATGGCAGAAGATATCAAGTTGGCATGTGTTGAAGTGAAAAGACGAACTTCAAAGTTCAAACCCTTTATTGAATTATCCAATTTAACACTACTTTGTCCTTGTAGTGTAAAATCAAGATCAAGCTTTCATTGTCTACCACCTCTCTTCAAATGATTTATGTATAGCCAAAGCTTGACCTATAACTACCCCAAGAACATTCCATTATGTTAACTAAAGTAAATAAAGGTTGCTACTAGCAAAAATTGGTAGCTAAAGAAAAACTACACGCAAAAACAACTACAGCCCCTTTTCTTACGTTCCTTTATTTATAGTATTCTGAAAACAGAGTTTTATAAACTCCTATAAAAGTTCTTCTTGCAATTTTAGAGATTGAATTAAAAAGGTGCGTATTTTGTCTTTATTTCATCTCTTTATCCCTTTACTTCTCTATTTATCTCTAACTTGTCCTCTTTCTCATTCTCTTTACATCCCTATGTTTTTCTTCATTCAACATCATCTCCAAATTCTACTTGTATCTCTTCCACTTTCATAGAAAGAAGTGCACTCTCCAACTCTTCCATTACTTTAGTTTTAGCTTTCATTTTCTTGGAGACCATGAAGCAAGCAACAGACTTCTAAGGCAGTGGGAGCCTTAAAAGACCCCCCCTGAGAAAAGCTACTTAGCCTTCCACATAGCATCATTTTTTTCAATGGCTCAGGTTAATGTGGGGAACAGGTCCCTCAAGACTATTAACAAAAAAAAAAAAGTTTATGGTAACAGCGTTACTGATCCTTACTACTGAAAACTTAGACTTACTAAATCACTTCAAAGCATTGCGTCAACAGCAGCATACACAAGTTTTAATCTTAAGTTTTCCTTTAATTCATGAAGGGGATCGCATTGGCATAACCCAATTCAGAGATGTTTCCTTTTTCTTGGAGACAGGAAGGACAAGAACGGTTATTACATTATCTCTCACAATGGCTATCTACCGCTTAATTCGTTGAATACAACTTCTTTAAATAGTTAACTTACCTACATATAATTTGGCCCCCAAATATAAAATTAACGAAGCGAGAAAGGGAGAGAAAAGAGAACCTGGTAAGTGCCCTCATGATTAGCAAAATGAAAAATGCTCCCTGATGCCTTGTGATCTTTGATTCCGTAACCCTCCAGGGATAGCTCAAAAGAGTCCTCCCTGTAACAAAAATTAAAAACCCTCTGATTCACTTGAGATAGATAAAATTTGACACAATTGATGGAATCAAATATTAATAACAAAAATGTGAGAGATAAGCACAGAAAGACAGCTCACAGGCAGCGCAAAGACGGGGAAGGGTTTGAGCGGAAAGCATCGGAGATGGCAGAGGCAAATCCTTTTGTGTCTCTGAACAGAAAGATGACCTTTGAGGCTACCTTCATTTTTGTTCCCTCTCTAATTTTCTTGCTCGAACAAAATCTATCCGCTACGAAGATGCTTGTTATGGATACTTTTGAAGGACGAAGAAGCTTTGTCTGAATTGACACTTCTGAGTTCTAAATAAGAACACAAACACTAATCTTGACGGTTTAACTTACCATTACCATTGGGCTTGTTTGGGAGAGAGCATGGGAGGGGCATGCGCACTTTTTGGAGGCTTATCGAAAGGATTTATGAATTTTTTCCCAAAATTTTTGTTTGGGTAAAAAAATTTGTGAATCGGACTTATCTTGATCGGAGCTTATTTTAAAAGCTCCAAATCTAGTTTATGATAAGCTCCAAAAGACTTATCCATAAGTCACTCAATGCCAATCCTATGTAATATTTATTTGATCAAATTATGTATTTTAGTATTACCAAATTTTTTAATTTAGCATTTTTCATATTTTTGGTAATTTTGATTTTATTTTATTTTTCTTATAATTATCTCAAAAGTCAACACTTATCCATAAGATCATTTAAAAGCAGTTTGTCTTTCAATCGGACTTTTCCATAAGCTACTTATCAACCACCCATCCAAACATAAATCACGTTTCATAATCGGACTTTTTACCCAATCGACTTATACCCAATCGAACTTTTCTATAAGTCCGATTGTCCACGGGCATCCCAAACAATCCTGTACATATGAGCGCCTAACTTTTGAAACTTTATACATAACCCCTCAGCTTTGTATCATATACTCTACATATAACTTCTAAACTTTGGAAATTTTATCATGAATCTCCTAAACCCTTATATTTATGCAAATAACTCTCATATGATTAATTTTTCACATTATTTATGTGAACACACCTTAAAGTTTAGAGTTATCTACATATTAATCAAAGTTTAAAGGACTATATGAACATAAAAATAAAATTTAAAGAGTATATAATTGATAATTGGAGTTTGTCCATACAACTTAAAAGCTAGAAGTTTATTATTATAATTTTACTTAAAAATATATAGATAAATATAAACGGTTCAAATTTGATCTAAAGAACTGAACGATAGATTGTTATTATGATGTCGATTTTCTTTCCATATTTTTCAAAACAGTTGTAAAATATACAGAGCAAATTTTAATAGCTTAAATTTATTTATGAAATTTTTAAGTAAAATTATAATAACATTTTCATAAAATATTAAATTTGAAGTATTGAAACCAATATATTATAGGATTAAGGTGCAAAAATATACATGTGCTTTTTTTCAAAAGAGCACCGAACACAAATATTTTTTTGGGTGTAAAAGTGACTATGTGATTGCAAAATATGCAAAAGTCACATTTTTTTGTTAATGATAGAAGGCGCCGTTAGTTTTTCCTATTAGTTTTTCCAGCTGGAGTTATTGATCATCATTCTATGTATACATGGCAGTTGGACACGAAAGTGTGGGTTTATTTTGCAGAGACATGAAAGTGTGGGTTTATTCAACATCTTCATCTTCATCCTCTGTTTTCAACTCTTTAGATGCTTGTTTTGCAGAGACATGACGCCGAATGTGGTGATTTTCGACGCCAATTCCAGAATCAACCTAGCTTTGACCGTCACCATCTCTAACTTGTTTAATTTCACCACTGTTCCTCAAAAGCCCCCGGCTGCCCCACCTGGGGTCAACTTCATCTCCATTTCCAGGAACAAGCTCTTGAAGACCCTCAACATTAATAGAGCCACTAAAATCAATTCCTGAGTCGACAACTAGCTCCATGCGCCTCTTCTCCCCCATCCACCACCACTCTCACCACTTATCCTTTCGACCCCTAACACAACTCTTAGATCATAATCACCCTTCTCTCTCCTCTCCCTGGTCATCTTCTTCATCTCTCATGAATCTAATTGAATATGTGTGTGTGTGTGAGAGAGAGATTTTCTTCTGCATTTTTCAGCACACTCGAATGTAAAATTTCAAAACTCGAGTGTAACACTTTTCAGCTAATATGTTCGTCCCTGTTTAGCATTTCACTTGAGCAAGGTTTGGTTATTCAATGATACCACCCAAACCAGAGATTTGATTGAGGTGAAACCAATTGTATATGAAACTAGACTCCCAATACGTCATTTTGACGCCAAAATAAAGTCCAAAGGAGTTCAAATGAAAGAGCTATGAATTTTAGAAGTTGCCACATGAAATCACGCCACACAGCAGACACAACTTTGGTAATTTGGGTGTATCTCATAAGCTACACATCCAAGTGTGCTGAAACCAGTGACATATGAAACTAAACTCAAATACCTTTTCAAAAAAATCAAGATCACGGAAAACAAAGATCAAATGAGAGAGAGATGAGTTTTTGAAGTTCACAATCAAATCATGACATTGCAAAAACGTTGGTCTAGAATAACAGTCAGTAATCTGATCGTAACACTCAGCATACAATGAATTTGGAGCTTATTCGTTTTGCATTGGAAAGAAGACTTAAAGACCTTTGTGAGGCTAGGTGATTTTCCAAATTTGGAGCTATATCAAATACATTATGCTTACTGGAATTTGACCTTCGTGCTGCCAATATTTTTGCGTTTTGGAAGTCATTGGATTCTGAAAAGTGATCTTCAATCGAGTGAATATGGTTGCTAATAGAAGTTTGCTCCAATGTTTGAAGGACAATACTCTTATTCATTCTAGATCAAACAAAGGTAACATTCGAGTTCTCTAAAGAAAACTTGAGTACCAAGGTAATACTTTAACTTCAACTCCTTTGATGGTAAGAATACTCGATGAAGGTCTTTGGCACACTTGAAGTTTCCTTTGATGAGACTCGAGTTTGATTAAACGAAACTCAAGTTCTAGTAGTTTTTTTAATCTCTTGAACAATCTTCTACCAAACTCTAATCTCCAAAACTCGAGTTATGAGTATGAACACTTGAGTTCCACTTTAGAGTGTGAATTTTCAAAACTCGAGTGTCCATTTGAAAAGCTTATTTGTCAACTCCTTTTGATACAATCTTTATTTTGAGAATTAAACTTGAGTGTTGTAAAACAAAACTCAAGTTTGCAACTTGAGTTATGATAAACAAAACTCGAGTGTTGATTGCTTTTGTAGTATATCATCATCTTGGTAAAATTCAAAATCATTATCAATTAGTGATCCTTGATTACCACTCCTTATTAATCCCAATGCTTCTAAACATTTTTATTAGTGAGTTTCAGATGATCAAACGAAGGATTGGGTGAAAATCTTTAAAAAGCAAGATTTGTGTCAAAAGCATTTAATACAGTTGCAGAAATAGAGCATGAACACGGAAACTCAATCAAAGCAGGTCAAATAAGCATACGCTTAGAGACCCATTATTGGTGATACAAAAACGACATATTGTAAAATCTTCCAACGTCTTTAAAGTTGTGTCTAACTAAAAGCTTCCTCAGTCTAACGGATAATTTGAATACAAGGAACAAAAAGCTTCCATCGATCATTAATACAACACACAAGTCGTAGTATTAACAAAGCCAACGACAAACATTCTATGATTAAACTTGGATTAGAGCTTACTGGTCAAAAAGTAACAGAAGCTTCAACAACTACTTTCAATAGACATCCAACGGTCATATTCTAAATGGGAAGAATTGCTCAACGGTTGAATGTTCTTCATCAACTATAAAAGGAGAAGCATTCAAGATAGACAATATGACATGAGCTTGCATCTTCATTGTTAAAATGTCAATACTCTGATGCTTATATCACTTACTCTGCGTTATCTCAATGATCATATAGTTTACTATAGAGAATGAGATTATTTGTAATGTACCTCAGTGTTCATTTATACACTTCTAAGAGAGAAGATTGATTGTAATCCTTGATAATAAAGGTTGTATCTTTACGGTGTGTAGTATCTCGGTGAGAGATTTGTGAAAGGTTGCACAAGTGCCCGGCTAAACTTGTAAGATTGTAAAGGCTTCTCTTATGCCCAGATTAAACAAGAAGATAGTGGATTAAAAATTTCAGAAGGAGCCCGAGACTGGACGTAGGTCATTGTGGATTGGGCCAAATTAGGATAAATCACAGTTTACATATTCTCTTCCCTAAACTCCTATATTTCCAACATATATATTTGAATAACTGACTATCGTTTGATAACTCATTACTATCATACGAAACTGCTTTTACCAAAATGCAAAAAGATTTTCAAAGTTCCTACGTTTTTATTATACACCCAATTCACCACCCTCTTGGATGTTAGCGAGTGCTAACAGTTAGGTCTCTCTCTCCCCTCTCCAAGAAACAATTCCATGAGCCTCAACGGCATAGTGGTCTCCGCTGTAAAAACCGATGGCTGCTTCATGGTGAACTTCTAAGCGCCCTCATCGCCGACCTCACCTTCTCTCAAGGCATTAGCTACGCTAAATTCACCGAGATTCCTCCCCAATTTCTTTTTCCATTTATATTATTATATTTATTCTTTTATTTCAGATGTTATTTAACTTGCCTTGTCAACAACTATCTTCTCAACCTCACCTTCTTCAAATTCCCCTTCATCCTACACGTCGTTATTTTTAGAGTAACATTTCTATTTTGTGTCATCTGCATTTTGTTACACCCCTACCAGCCTCGCCCTTTCAGGTGGCGGGTTAGAGGGATACTTTTCACTTATTACATTTCCTTTGTTAATCATTCCCTTTTAACATATATCAGAGTGTGCGCGGCAGAGCATATGATCGGTTTGGACAACTACAATATACTAGTAAAGGTACATACAATCACATTAAGTGGTCCCCGTAGGGTTAAGGGTACAATCGTTCAAAACAAATATACAACATAGTAGATAAACTCATATAGTTATTGCAAAAATGGATATCCAAAACAGAACAGAGCATTCCCTATTTCTTCGAGCATCCACTGCATGCCTTTACCTTCAAGAGGTTTGATCAACTCAACGTTCTTCGCCTGTGCCTTTATAATGGTCTGGAGTTCAAAGTTGAACCCCAGAGTAACTGTTAGACTCATATACAAAATGTATGCAATGCAAATCACAATCAGGAACATAAACCTGCCTCTGGCACAATAACCTGACATGTATCACCTCTGCAGGACCGCCTGATCAAGACAAGCCCCTGGTACCATAGCGCTAAGGGCCTCGGTAGTCAGGGCTACAGTCCCCTACCGACCCCTCTTGAGGCCTCAGTAGCCACCTATGAACACACAGTCACATAGGTCCTACCTACCTCATATACTTCGGACTTCAACAGTAACCCAAGGACGCACAGTTCGTCAGGCACTACAGCCCGTACATGCCCTCGGTCTTCAGCAGTAACCTAAGGACCCACAGTCCTTCAGGAACTACAGCCCGTACATGCCCTCGGACTTCAGCAGTAACCTAAGGACACACAGTCCACTAGGTACTACAGCCCAACTCCTACATTATGATAAAACACACATGAGAGAATAACATAGAGTATGCAAGTCAACAGTTACTACCTGGCACGCCTCGCAAAAAGCAAACTCTTCCCTTGGTGCTTGAAATATGTCATACACGTGTTAACACCCTAGATATAGCAAAATATCACAATTTCAATCACATATCCAAACTTTACTTCAAGTTCCATGAATTTCGCCTACACCAAATTTTCCAAATTTTTTGACCCAACTTCGTTGATTTTTAATACATTCTAGAAAAATCGTGTGGACATGAAATTAGCGGCCTTAGAACCCTTACGATGTATATTTTATAGGAAAAATAATTACCAAAGTCATATGGGTTCAAAACTTTTCCTTATTCCCAAACATTAGCTACTGGTCCGAGACAAAGTCCAGGTTTTTAGGTCATTTCCAACCTTAAATAACTCTCGGTTGGAAATTCCAAATGACACAAAATATTATATAAAAATCATCCTTAGTATGTCTAATTTAACCATAAAAGTTTTTAAAGCATTTTAAGTTCATTTACTACTTCAAAACCATTGATTTGTCTTCATTGCCCAAAACCCGTAAGAATTGGTAGATTTTCGTATATTAAAGTCTTAAGCTTTTCGAGTTTGGAAAAAGGTGTTCCCCCTTGTACCCATACAAAAACACATTCTGGACCCATTGAGGACCTTAAAAATATGATAATCCTACTGCATTCTCACGAAATCACCATAGGGCAGAAGCAAGAATTTCCAAGTCGTCGGTTAAGGACTTACTTTGGGATTTCAGTTGCGTATAGCCTTCTTCACCTCTTGGACCACTAGCTTCAGATGGATCATCTTCTTCCTCTCCTTGGACTTGTGCTTGGCATGTGGAAAATGAAGGGGGAAGTGTCCTTTATATAGGCCCCAAGGGTGAAGGCTTTTACCCAAGTTTGGTTATTATCCACTGGACGAAAGAGTGCTTCGGATTTAAAAATGATTTCTTAAATTTATTCTCAAGTATTCTAGAGGGTTCGTTGCTGAAAATGGCGCCTTCAATCTGCCCAAAAATTGAATTTCCAAAACTGCCCCTGATGGTGGTTTTTGGTGTTACTAGGTGTAAGTTTTAGGTCCAGGGGTAAAACGGTCATTTTGCACTACTCTTCTTCCAAACTAGTGGGACCCACCATATCTGCCCATAAATGCTGTCATTAATGTCCATGTGATGTCATAATTATATGTCATTCTCCTTGTCACATCAAATTCAAATATGTGATCCAGATTAATTCTGATTATTTTATCTTTCTATCTCTTCATAATTACATGATGTGACCTTTTCTTTCTTTCCAAGTCACTTTTTCTCTCCTCTGGGCCCACCCAAATTCATCCTCCCTCTGTGTCCAGAGGTTTGGGCCCGACTCTGGAAGACCCTAACCGGTCCCGCTTAGCTACTTTTTGCCGGTTACACTTTTCCTCGTAACTCGTACCCTTCAACTGGACTTGTGTGAGGCCGGACCATTTGTTCCTTTTCCCCTGATGAGGTTGTACGTTTTTATTTATTTTTTGGGAGCAAAAGATGTATATTTTAATGTCTTATAATTACCTCGTACTTCTTGGTGCCAAAAAGTCAAACATTCAACCCAAAAATGCTATGTGTCCTACTATCATCATTACTCTTGACTTTTATAATCATGAAGGGACACGTGTCAGAATTCTATTTGGCCAACACAAAAGTATGTCATCATTAGTCATCATGACCTTACTTTATTAAAGTTACTTTATCGGTGTTTACTCGAGATCCTGCCCGGATTTTACTCGGGTTTTTTTTTCACGAATGCCAATGTCTTCTTAAAAACGCAGGGCATACCTAATTGCCCTGAAGATGTCATGTACTTACTTATACCGGCATATTTTTACTCAAATAATTGTCCTATACCTCAGGACATAGTTAGGTGGCATCTTTTCCACCAGGTTTACTCTGTATCGGTCTTTTGTGCCCCTTTTTCATTGGCACTTTAATCCCACGGCTTAGGGATATCCATGGACCAGACTGGACCGGGTTGGGGGTCAACCCGAGGTCTGGTCCAGGAGGGACCTCGGGCTGGACAAGCCAGCCCGAGGTCTGGTCTGGTCTAGCACTAGCCCAAGCTCGGGCTGGACCAGATCGGTCCAGTGGACTGCCTGGACTGGTCCAGGCAGTCCAGGACATGTTTCATTTTTTTTTAGTTTTTTCCCACTTCTTTGGACCAATAATTAAACATACAAACATGTAAACATCTTAAATCCAATCATACACATATAAGAATCTCCAACAACATTGAACAAAAATACAAAATAACAACATTCTATCGGGCCAGACTGAAGAAGAAGACTGAAAAGGGAAGAAGAAGAAGAAGACTGAAAAGGGAAGAAGACTCCAGATATTTTTTTAACCAAAAAAGAAGACTCACTAATGAGTGATGAAGAATCATAAAGAAGACAATAAAGAAGGACAAAAGGTTAGGTTAAGTTGTGATTTTTTTAAATATATATATATATATCGGGCTGGACCGGACCAGTCCAGGGGGTCTTAGCCCCTAGACTGAAGTCCGGTCTGACCCGAGCAGACCAATCTGGTCCGGTCCGCCTCATATGGTCCCAGACCAATTTTTTTTCCAGAGACTGGGTCGGGTTGGACCGGGTTAGACCGGACCACTTGGACTACCGGGTTTTTTGGACATCCCTACCACGACTTATACATACTAAGTCCACTGACCCGTATAGCCGAGTTACTTAGTCCCAAAGAGGCTTCATAACTCTCAACATTCTTGGGACTCTTCTCAAACTGGGCTTAGTCGTCCACCTACTTTAGTCTTATTCTTAATTCTCAGGCTCTAAAATTCGGGATGTTACACATTTGAAATTAAAATTGGCTGGTTTAATTGTCATTTCGTCATTGGGCTTTGTGTTATGACCCAAATATATGGTTGCATGCTAGATTGGGAGCCATCTGTCTCTGCTTTTCCCTCCATTTATATCTATATAGCTATCTAAAATTCTAAACCTAATTATAAAATTACAAATTTCATTTCCCTCTCCATTTTAAAGGGTTAATGGGTAATTTTGTGTGTCAAAAAGAAGAGTAATTTTATCCTGACTGTTATCCCACTTAATTTTGACATTTAATAAACAAAATATACAGAACTAGCAGTCAAGAAATTTACCTCAAAAATTTTAAATCTAACTTTTAAAACAATTTGAGGCAAATTTGCAACTGGACCCATAAGCCTTAGCATGTTACCTCTTCCTCCTCTTCCCAGACAGATCTCTCCTCTGACCAGATGAAGATGGAGAGCTTCTCTTATGGACTCATATATGAGGCCCATTTGATGTGTGGCCCAACAAGGGCAAATCGTACCAGGATCTGACTATAATGAAGGAAGATCCTAATCAGGCTATAATCAAAGAATATCATAATCAGGGATGACTGTTTGCAAGTGTGGCGGCACAAATACATGGGTTGAGGCGCACAAAGCCCAAGAGTCAAAACCCTAAGGTAATATTTATAAATAGGAGATAAACCTAAAATGTACATATGTTCTATTCATTCTATTTACTATTCAACACTATTTTGGCTAAACGCCATATACGTGCACAGTGATCCATTGCTCTCTTTGATATCTATCTCATAGATATCTTGGAGAGTCATCTGATATTCTCTTCGTTATCTGCCTTATAGATATCTTGGAGAATCCCTTTGATCCAATATAAAGCTAGACATCTGTTGTTCTTATACAAAATAGCTTCACCACTGCTACCTCCACCATAGTCCTCGACGACTCTGCCACCAAAGGGCGCATCTCCTACTTTACCTCTTGTTTTCTTCAATTCCTGCTCTTGAGGAAGCATGGTGCAAATTTAAACGCTGTCAGGATTTCTGTGTTGATTATTCTTCAGGTATTAAAGTCATCATTTGCTTTTTTTGCCCCCTGCTTCCCCTAATCTCTTTTATTTTTTTGAGTATTTCTAGCTTTAATTATTGAAGAATTCATCGCCATACCTCATGATACTTATACTGGAATTCAATTTGACTAGTAATGTTTGTACAGAATAATTTGACTATGGCATCAATTTTTCCCTAAGACGGAACAATGTGTTATCTTTCAGCTTCTGAACTATGGCGGTGTGCAGACCCTCTCAACTTTTGAACATTCTTTCACATTCCTTGTGCTTCCTCAAGAGCGGGGATTGAAGAAGACAAGAGGTGGAGTAGGAGAAGCAGCTGGTTGGTGGCGGAGTCGGACTGTGTTGGAGGTAGCAGTGGCAAAGCTCTTCATCTTCATCGGGTCGGAGGAGAGATCTCAGAAAAAGAGGAAGAGGTGAGGTGATGCACTAATGCTTGTGGGTCCGACTGAATTAATGGAGTTAAGGCGGAGTTAACGGTAATATCAAAATTGCCCCATGTTTGAAAATTTATGTACTTTTTTTGCATCTATGAAAATTTTATGGTGCCAATAGCCCCTTACATATAACTTAATTTGTTGTTATATTTGCCCCTTTGCTCTAAAAAAACCTTTAATATCGATCATTGGAAGTGCTACAATTGCTTAAATACTATGTTTCATATTCATATAACTCGAGCTAAAAAAAAAAAATCATATAATTGTAAAAAAACAATTTTGGTATATAAACTTTCTTGAAGTAAATATCATCAACGAATGGCTAAGAATAGTTCATTATACACCATAATTGAATAGCAGAAAGAAAATTAGCATATACTATTCACATCCATTATACCTTATTGAGTTTTGGAACATATACTAAATGAAACAATTTTATTACTTTAAATTTAAAATGTGAAGATCACAAAAAACAACAACAACAGATTATATAACTGCCCAACACTAGGTTTCTTCTTGCTCCCTTTTTTCTAATTTCCTCCTGCATATTTTGTAGATTTGTCAATCTCAATCAAAATTCCAAAATAATACAGAGTTCCACTCATCATAAATAAATAAATAAATAAATAAGGCTGCTTCTAGTTCGCTGAGTTATTAAAATAACAGTGTAAAACAGTACTTTAATTAGTGTACAAAGCAATTAAAACAACAAGATTATAAGGTTATGGACTTGTGGTAATGAAATGACCAACCCCTGTATCTAAAACTCTATTAGCGAGTATCAAGGGCATGGCAGTTTGAAAAAACGATTCCACCATCAAATCCCATTCTACAATATGGCTTAAAAATGATTAATTATGAATATTCAAGACAAAAAGAAAGCCAGATAAATGAGAGAGACGCATGATAATAAAAGTGGCTCTGCACAGTTTCCTACTTGAAGGGCCTCGCATTGTGAAGAACTTGATGGACTTCCATTATCTGACCAAACTGAACCCAAGCGTGTGAGGAACTAGCCGCTAAACCTTACACAACAAAAGGAGGCCAGAATTAGCACATTAAAAATTCTGCTTATCAGGTAAAGATTTCCCTGATACAAAGTCCAAGTGGTAATGCCAGAAATGAACACATTAAGCAATAATAGCTATCACCTTTCTCTTTTTCTTTTCAAGCCCTATCTTGATAGGTGGAGTCAGCAACATGAATTATACAGTGCTATTTTGCTCTGTTAACAACCAAATCTTTAGATAAATTGTTAACTTAAAGAGTTTTAGGTTGATTGTTTGGCCCAAAAAAACAAGAGTTTTAGGCTGATCTGTGTCATAAAAGATTCAATAGAGTTTTACAATGGCTATGAGGGCTTAACACAACCCTCCTCCTCCTCCTTTACTTGGGTTAAAATTGGCTATAAAATATAGGCGGAGTTAATAACAACAAACAACTATCATCTACCAATGGTAATTTGGTATACTTCAACCGTATATTTGTCAATAAACTTTGCATTCTACTTCTCCATCATCTAACGGAATTTTTCTATCATGCTTGTTACTTTCCTACTCTAATGTCTGATACAAGAGCATTAAGCAATAGTGAATATCATCTATCATTGATATTTTGATATAACTCAACCCTGTTTTCCCACTGTAGAGTTCATGTGATGCCAAAATAAAGGAAAGATGGCTTCATGAAATTTGTTCCTTCTACTTTGCTTGCCATTATTTCCTTTTTCTCCAAACTTCACAAATTCATGTTTAGAAGAAAAATAACACATCAGAATAATACAGTTATTGGGATGATGGCATTGGTTCATCTTAAACTTCTGTCCATGAATGTCCCTTTAACTAATAAGACAGTGACAAAATCTCCCCTCTACACGCACATATTGCTTAGTAAGATAGTTCACTAGGGAGCTAACAAGGCTATTGTCAAACAACACTAATTAAGCCTTGAGCAATGGAAACTATTGTAGTCCGGAGAGCAGCCAATTTGTAGGATAGATATAAGAGCATTGAGCAATGGAAACTACTGTCAAACAACAATAGTTTGATATAATTAAGCCTTATTTTCCGGCTCTAATGTTTATGTTATGCCAAAATAAATTGAGAGGCTTCATGAAATTCTTTCTTTTCACTTTGCTAGGCATTATTTACCTTTTCGCCTAATTTCACATGAATTAAGTATACAAGAACAAATATAAGAATAACAGACAGCGCTTGAGATGGGATTGGTTCACCTCCTTTATTTTTCTCTTGGGCAGATGTGTAACTCAGCACATCAAAGGAACCCTCCTTACACATCAGCCAAGGTAACAGAAGCATAGATGATAGATCTTTTAGCTGCTTTCAGATTATTCATTTGTTTATAATAATGCAATAACTCAGTTGGCAGTCCTAAAACTTCTGATAATGAATGCGCCCATAACTGATAAGACAGAGGCAAATTCTCCCTTATGGCTCCTAATTTTTAGCAAGATAATTCACTAGGGAGCTAACAAAGGCTAGGTGATGATAAAGTTAGGACAGCGGCCAGTTGAGCAACTAACCAGAAATGTTTATATTCTCTGTAGCATTTCAAAAAGTAGTTCACAGCATATTATACTGAATGGTTTTTCTTGATAAGCATTACCGCATGATTTTATTTTTTGAAATAATTCTTACTTTTCCAAGCCCAAAACTTTGGTAATCCAATAGTAGAAAGAATTCAATTGTCTTCTCATTATTAGTCCTGGAACCAATTCAAATGTCATTCAACATACATAAATTATAGCTTGAAGACACACATACATGAAGCAAATCAGAGAACTACTGCATATGGTGAACATATAATTACCTTACTTATTCCATTGTTACTTTAGCGCCAGCCTCCTTCATCTTGGCAATAATCGTATCTGCTTCCTCTTTCGTTACACCTTTCTTCAAAAGGGTCGGCACTTTCTCCACCAAATCCTTGGCCTCCTTCAAACCCAAACTGGTAAACGTCCTCACTTCTTTAATCACCTTGATTTTCGAAGCAGCATCAAATGCTTCAAGCTTCACATCAAATGCCGTCTTTTCAGCCTTCTTCTCCTCTCCTCCTCCCTTGGGACCACCACCCTTGGCCGCACCCTTCAGGCCACCGCCGACTCCCATTCCGGGCATCATCACCATCATGAGTGGGAGCTCGTTGACGCCTTTCTTCTCCCTCATAACTTCAACAAGGTCCATTACTTCAAGCAGCGTGAGTCCCATGAGCTCGTCCACGATGGCTGAGACCTTCTCCGATTGAACAGGCTTTGAATCTTGTGAGGGAGTAGTGTAATAGCGCGTGAAACCGGAAACATATTGGATTTTCGATCGGCGATCCGGAAAGTTAATCTGTGTAGAAAGTGACGGAGCATTGAAGCTGGAGCTTTGACCTACAGATTTGCGAAGATGAGTAAACCGTAGGAATCGAAAAAACCTCATCTTTTGGAGAAATTGATTATGATAACTGAAATCTCATAAGATAAATTCATCAATTGAATCCAGAGGGCACATTGTTAGCAAACAGAAAGGGTTTGCCTGAGACCCTCCTCGATCGAGCTTAAACCCTACTGGAGAGTTGAATACTGCGAAATGTTACTGGAGTTTAGGTTCGGCGTCTAACAACACTAAACGCACAGCATCATATATTATATTAATTTTTAGAAAAATTAAAATAAAAGAACTACAGAAAATAATATTTATTATAAATAACCATAAAAATTATATTTATTTAGAAGGGCCAATTATCCTAATATAAATTTGAAATAATTAAATTGTCCCTAACAAAACCTCATATATTATCTCTTGGGTTCATAATTAAGAATATAACTAAAATTAAAATTAAACTGCCCATCATGATATAATAAATTACTTTATATCATCAAGTTACTTGATTTATATTATCAACATTATTATAAATAAATAAATTTTTATAAAGATACCATTTAAACTCATTTCATATTGTTTAGGATGTAATAGATTACTTAGCTTTTTTTTTTTTTTTTTTTTTTTTAAAAAAAGTATTAACATTAAATGAATTTTTAACGACATAAATTTCTTCCAAGAAAAATAAATCATATAAACTTTCTTATATAAATGTTAAAGGGGTTTACACTTACCTCATGTTGTATAAGAAGAAAAAAAAACTCACAAATAAAATGGTGGGACCCACATCTTTTTTATATAAAAGAAAAAACTCAAACACGGAAATAGTGGGACCCACATCTTTTTATATTTATGACGTGAGGATACACTTACTCATAGATTATATTAATTTTTGGAAAAATTAAAATAAAAGACCTAGTAAAAAAATATTTATTATAAAGAACCATAAAATTTGTAATTATTTAGAAGGATCGAATATCCTAATATAAATTCAAAATTATTAAATTGTATCTAACCAAACCTCTCATATTATTTCTTGTGTTTATAATTAAAAATTTAAGTAAAATTAAAATCGTGCATCATGATATAATAAATTACTTTATATCATCAAGTTTATTATTATATATAAATACATTTTTATAAAAATAAAAATAAAAAGCTAAACTCATTTCATATTGCTCAGGGGTAATAGATTACTTAGATTTTTTTAGTTTTATTAACATTAAATGAATTTTTTAACTTACATAAATTTCTTTTTTAAAAAATAAATCATATAAATTTTGTTATATAAATGTTAAATTATAAAAGACATTTATTTTTATTAAAATTATATAATTCAATGTTTAATTAAATTTTTTGTTGATTTAAAACAATTTATATTTTTTACAAAATTGAATAATGTGTATTTGTTTTTCAGAGATATGTGTGTAAGTTGTGAAAAATGAAAATTGAGAAAATTGTTATTTAGTTTTGTGAAAATTAGAATTTTGTATTAGTTTTAAAAATAGAATGTGGGAGATGGTGTAGGAGGAAATACAAAAGATTTTGTTAGGGACATTTTCGTATTTTTAATTTTATATTTTTGCATTTGGTCCTTCTAAATAATTAGAGTTTCTATGATCCTTCTCTGTAAATATCTTTTCTTTCAAGTCCTTCATTCTAATTTTCCCTAAATTTTATTGAATTAAATAGCTTATTTTTGTCCATCATATAATATAAGTTTAAGAGTTTTTTTTTTTTTAAAAAAAAATATTTGATCAAGGTTTCCTCTCTAGGCTTTAGAAGTTAAAGTTTTCTTACCTCTCTTCTAGTAAGTACATTTCTTAATATTTGAACTTGTACTCTCCTCATTATAGTGTAAGGCCTCTTATTACCTCAACTAAGGGCTTATTGCCTTGTTGGCCTATATCTGCGCAAAGCTTTTATAGCACTCACATAGATAACTGTTCCGAAGCGGTTTGTATGGCAATTAATAACTTTCATGTATCATGCTTTCTACAGTAGTGCATGTGTTATTCCATTAAGATATGAATGCTCTAGCTTCCTTAAATTTGTTGAACAGCATTCCTTTTAATTTGGAAGTTTTCCAGCTTCAAAAATATTATCCTAACCGTAATATTGGAGCCCTTAGACACATTCTAATTATTTAGAACATTAATTTAGCAATTAAAAGCATCAAACAGTGGAGCAACACGGTTCCTCTTACAAGTTTTAGCTCCCAAAAACCGAACAGCAAAAAGCAACATGATCACAACCTATCCTCAAATTATCATTTTAGAGACTAAAAACATGACGTAACAATTTATAGCCCTTAGTATTTTAAAATATTAAATAGTGAACCCTTAACAATTTCTATGGCCTTAAAGATTCGAAACCATAAAGCTTTCATCATAATACACTAAACAACATTTATACAAGTTAAATTTGTTAGCATTTACGCATTCCTACCGGCAGGGGTGGATCTAAAAAAATATTGATGGAGGCACTAGTGGTAAGGCAGAGCAATGGGCGGGTTGGGCAGCCCATGCCCTAACCCATAACCCGCCCATTTAATTTTAAATGGGTATGGGTTAGCCCATACCCATACCTCAACCCATTTAAGCTCGTGTAAATGGGCTAGTATATAAATGTGCAGGTTTCACCGGGTTTTGAGTAACCAATTTATATTTGATTTATTTATTGTTTAGAAAAAAAAACATGCATAAGCATTAAATATAAATCTAAATTCATCATTCTAAATTCTGAAATCTAAATCTTCAAAGTTCAAAAATAATAATTCACACAAGAACCTAAATTTAGGCAAGTACCATCATAACATAATTTTGATGTTAAAACTCCACTTTTTAAATTAAAGCATTACAACTAAAGTCCAAAGATTAAAAAAATGGCATACTTCCATTGAATCGGCATGTTTCAGTCTTCACCATTATCTTTAGATTCACTTGAGGAAGGGGCTGTAGCTATTAGGGTTAGGATACTTAAAAAAAAAAATATACACTGAATGGGCGGGTATGGGCAGCTCAAAGGTGTACCCATAGCCCGCCCATTTAATTTTTAAATGGATGGGTTTTAACCCAACCCATTATGCATTTTTTTGGGCGGGCTTAAATTGGCCCAATTACACTGGGTTATGGGCGGGCTCATCGGGTTATGGGTTTCTTGCTCGGCCCTAACTAACTAGTGCCAGGGGAATTTGGGGTTCAAAGGCAGCGCCTCCGATTTTTTTTTTTAAGGAAAATTTTAAATGCATTAAAAAACAAAAAAATATAAATAAGAAAAAAAATCAAAATAATTCATGAAATCAAGTTAATATTGATGATGTAATAAGAGATACAATTATTTTACAAACCTGTCATTTAGAAAAAGCAAGGCTAAGTCTTGTTAGAAATACATTTACATAAATTACTGATGAAGGATGGACACTCAATAAGTTCAAGTATATATATTTTAATAGCAAAAGTATATTACAATAAAAATAATTACAATGTCATTCTTCTAGGTCTTATTTTTTGGAATTACATCATAATTCTTTTATTGTAAATGCTATCAAATACATTATTTTCAATATAAGACACTAAACAATCATTCAACCATTCATCCCCAATCCGATTACGAAGTGCAATCTTGATGTAAGGGTGGACACTTAATTTAAGGGTGGATAATCATTCAAATATGTATTAATTTTTTTATATATAAAAAAAATCCCAAATTCAAAGGGGCACTCCCCCCAAAAAAAAAAAAAACTCACAACGTGGGTCTACCTATGCCTACTGGTTCTCATCAAGAAATCCAGCAGCATTTCCTCTGTTGAAAATCACTTAGCTCTCACAACTAAACACATATATCACATCTTAACTATATAAGAGTAGAGTCTTAAGCATATCCCTGACCAACACATCAGCAAAATAGCAAGCTCAAAACACTAAAATAAAAAACAAGGCGGTTATGAAATATAGATAATAAGGAAGATATTTACACAATATTTTGGAAATTAATAATTTTGGACACTAATTTTTTTTTTAAACAAAAGAAACATTTATGGAATATGGATAATGAGGAAGATAGTTACACAATATTTTGTAAATTAATAATGAAGAGGTAGGTACAAAATATTTTAAAAACAGCGAGGCGGTTATAAAAAATAGATAATAGAGAAGGTAGTTACACAATATTTTGTAAACTAATAATGAGGAGGTAGGTACAAAATATTTAGTAAACATTTAATTTAATATTTTTATTATTTCCTTAAAAATTTAGGTGATTTTTTCCACATAACAACACATTAATAAATAACTGCCCCTCATCCATTGCGGAGGCATCTAGTATTTATAATTAACAGGTATCCTTTAGCCTTTTCTTAGGATTCGTGTGGCTTCTCATTAAAATCTGAAAATTTCCAGATTCTAAAATAGGCTCAAATCGTTAGAACTTCAACATGCAAGAGCATCTAACCACAAGCAACAATAAACATGATTATAAGCTTTAATGTTCAACCCTTATTTAGTTGCCACTAAACCACTTAATCGCTGATTTCTTCCTCTATAGAACCAAGTTTATGTCGTTTCTCCCACTCCCAATCACCCCCCAAATGAAGAGGCTTGCAGGATTCCGGCCATACCCCCGGCGGCGGCCTCTAACTTAGGTGGCTTATGAAAACTATAATACTTGTTTTTTATTTTTTGACAAATAAGCTAGTAGTTGCTGCAAATTATATTAAGAATGTGAAAAAGTGTTAGATTTATTTATTTGACTCTTACTATCAGCAATGGGGTGGTGGCGCAGTTGGCTAGCGCGTAGGTCTCATAGCTTTGTTGAGTGATCCTGAGGTCGAGAGTTCGAGCCTCTCTCACCCCAATCCTTTTTTTTTTCTTGCAATCAGCTGAGGTGTCTGGGTTTTAATATTGCCACTCGTTGCTCTCCTGATGAGCAAATGTATTCTGCAGGTCATGTTACTCCTCATTTCTTGCGAAGCATTCGACTAATTATTCTCAGTTTCTAAACCACAGCCCAAGTTCATTATTAGTTTATTTCAATCACAATGGTTTTGAGTATCATGGCTTTGTGGTTATAAATAAGCATCAATGGTTTTTGCTCCCTTTTGCCAAGCTTCTAAGTCTTAGACACAGCACTAAATGGTTAGTGAGAGTTGATGATTGCCTTTGGCGGGGTTCATGTGTATCGGGAAAGGAAGCGTCCACTGGATAAGATTACTACAAAGAAACAATATAGTGAATCATTGACGGAATTTAGTTATAGAATTTTTGTCATAAATCTTGGAATTTCGTGACTAATTATTCAGTGTCTTGCTCTTGAATTGTGTTGTAATAGAGCTTTAGCCTAAAAGCTCTGCAAATGTGCATGATACTAACAGGGATCTCTAAAGTTTATTAGTAGACACTTAGAGGTCCATCTTGAAGTGTTGTCATCTACTGTTTTTTGGTGTACTCTTAACTTCTGTCTGTTTTGTTGCTGCGGTCAGGTTCTCACATTAACCTTTGTAGCTTCTAATGTCACTTTGCCAAACCAATTTCCACTGCCTCCTCTCAACTCATGCAGTGTCTTTCGAAATCCTACAGGGGAAGTTATTGTGCCCATGGTCGACTTCAACAGGTTAAGCAAACCAGAACGTCAAAGCTCGACTGCATTGAGGACACTCATCGTCTTTAAGGATCAAGCTCCAACTTCATTAGGTACAGAGACATGTGAGGCTATCGGCGTCACTGAACTGGACTGTTATAGTGGTTTCTGTCATTTTGTTTTTCCAAATGTAAAGGCCAATTTGGTTGCACTGTGGTTTCCAAATTGGGTTCCCTCTTATGCTCCTTATCATTTTTATTATGTGTTTGAATTAGCTTTTGGAAAATAACTTTTATGATTTATGAAATAAGTAGATGAGAAAAGTTTTGTATCGACTTACGGAAAAATACTTCTTTTGAAACCGTGCTTTAGGAGTTACTCAAACACTCACAGGTCAATTATAACAATCCAGTCACACATCAAAAGATTATGTATTTGACTAATTTGAGATAATGATTTAATATTAAATTGAGTTCAAGAGTGACCATGCCCCCATTTTATATTTGGTGGATTAGTTTTGAATTGCTGGAGATATATGCAGTTACAACATTATTGCGATTGTTAGTTTGCCTTCTTAATCATTAACATTTGAAATTGCTGCCCCTGTTTGTGTCAAAAAAGAATGCGTGCTTAAACTTGAATTCCAAACTTTGATCAATTCAAATTTATAATTTTTAAATGAAAAAAATTATTTCTTTTAAATAAAATGACAGTTAAAAAGTTAACTTTAAATCATGTATCTAGTAAACAAAAAATTACGATTATTTTTTAAAAAATAAAATTCAACTCAGGTTTATTCAGCAAATTTGTTTCAACGCTTGCTCTCAAGAAAATATTATAGAAGTTTACTACACACATAAAAGGTTCGCCTACACAGTCGCCAGGACAAATTTGGTCATAAGTAACATAATAATGATTTAATTACTTAAGGAAAAAGAAGAATTGCAAAATCTATCATCTATAAATCTAGAAATAGGGAAATCGGTCAATCGATCTCGTAAATCTTAGGCTGTTTAAGATCTTGCCTTCGCTTCTTCAAGGAGGCCAGAACTTCTGATATGGAGCCTTCAAATAAAGTCAGGTAAAAAGGGTCAACTTGACCCAGGAATTTAAGAAACTTAAAAATTTGCTTTTACATGACCAAGGACCAGTCCATTAGGCCTATTATTATTATTTGTTTAACTTGCTTAGTTGGCGAAAGCAACCTTTCATTCTATCTTCTCATCCTTTTATCTTATAAACATTATGCTGCCTATAATTTTCTGCATTGCATGTCATTTTATTTCTTTAATGAATATTGTTACTCATTAAAAAAAGTAATAAAATAAATCAGCTTTTAGAAGATGATCACTACTATTACTGTTACCTTCTTACCAATTTAATCAGTTCATGTATGATAGACATCAATCACAAAGGTAACGCTTGATTGATGATAATAGACTTTGCTTTTACTTTTATTTATTGATCATTTATTCTTTATATTTTTAGCTCAATTATAATTTAATTATATAAGTTTAACTCCATACAATTTGGTCTCCAAATTTTAGCCGAATACTGGTTAATTCTAACACTTTTATGACTGTATTTGTTTATTGCATGATACGTTTTGTTTAGATCATAATGTTAACAATATTTATTTCATAAATTAGAACTTTAATTGTTATAATTTAATAATTATATTTCTTAAAAAAAACGCTGAAAAAATAGTTTCCGGCCCTGACCCACATACTCTCGGGCCAAACCTTAAAAAATAAATGTTTTTCTTAGCTCTGCCCTTCAAGGGCTAGCCCTGATACCCAGTCAAATCTATATTCTACCATCTATAAATAATAGAGAAAGTCTAACTAGTAACACTATTCATAAACTAGAAATAGTGCAACTTGTTCCTCAAAGATTATATAATGCAAAATTAGACAAAGAAAGAAGCTTTAGGATATTTCACTGCGATAAGAAAGCTTTAATGATATTGGATCAATTTGTACTTCACCTTATGCATCTCATCAACTTCTAATGTCCCATAGGAACAATGCACAGGTGAAAGGAAGGCTTCTGCAATTTGGTTTTTTTTAAAAGAGAATCAATTATATTGTGAAAGATAAAAAGTCAAAACACAAAATCCTTGGCCATAAGCCTCAGAACCATCTGCAGAGACAATAACAACTTCCTATCCTGCAAAACAAGATAAAACAAATCACAGTCCAGTAGGTGTGTAGCAGATTGAGAAATTTTAAATGCTGGAACAAGGAGCCTCTTGTAGTAGATGATCTCCAGCAAACCCAAATCATAGGATTGCCGCAAAGAAAAATCACAGATCCACATCAGAGCTGATCTCAACTCTCAAGCAGACTCTGGAACCATTGGCTTGATCAATTTTAACTCTTCAATCAGTGATTCACCAGGCACAATGAACAAAAAGATTGCCAATGCATGACTTTGGATCATACTTCAACTTCCTAATGTAAATTATCCAGTGACTAACCTGTGTTTACAATAATTCCCTTGTTGCAGTGAATTCTGCTGGATTAGGAGTTATATGGTATTACCTCTACTCTTTAATATAAGAGCTAAATAACTAATTTGAAGATATGAAGAAAATTGGTTAAATGAGTTACTTGTAATAAATGGGTGTTCGCTTTTTCATTAATCATGTGCATTGGAATTACCGGGCAATTAATGGGGATATTTTAGAGAGAAAATTTTAAATTTGGGAGATAAAGTTGATTGATGACCTATATTTAGGATTAAAGTAAACCTTTTGTCTAACTCTCATATTAAGGAACGGAGGTAGTATTTATTTGGCCATTGACAACCTTATACTTCATTAGCAATCCTCCAAATATTGAAACAATGACAATGAGCATGAGCAGAAAACTGATAACATGACAAAAGCTTCTGTAATTGACACTAAAGTAGGAATTGCTCGGCTTCCAATGTGTTTTACCAAATGTTACCCACCTGAGCTTTTCCCTGATCACAGTATGATTCCATGAGACTATAGAATGCATCACATAAAGCACAAAACATCACTGGCTCATCAGAACAATGGTTTCTTTCAAATGAAGCATCTCCCTCTGGATTTTTGAGCTTGCACCATCAAAATATTGAAGTAATTGGAACTGCATGATAACATTTCCCAAACAATGACAATGAGCATGAGCTGAAAACTGATAACATGACAAAAGCTTCTGTAATTGACACTAAAGTAGGGATTGCTCGGCTTCCAAAGTGTTTTTCCAAATGGTACACCCACCTGAGGTTTTCCCTGATCAAAGTATGATTCCACTAATGTCTCCTTCTGAGACTACAGAATGCATCACATAGAGCACAAAACATCAATGGCTGATTAGAACAATGATTTCTTTCAAATGAAGCATCTCCCTCTGGATCTTTGAGCTTGCACCATCAAAATATTGAAGTAATCGGAACTGCATGATAACATTTCCCAAACAATGACAATGAGCATGAGCTGAAAACTGATAACATGACAAAAGCTTCTGTAATTGACACTAAAGTAGGGATTGCTCGGCTTCCAAAGTGTTTTTCCAAATGGTACACCCACCTGAGCTTTTCCCTGATCACAGTATGATTCCACTAATGTCTCCTTCTGAGACTACAGAATGCATCACATAGAGCACAAAACATCAATGGCTGCTTAGAACAATGATTTCTTTCAAATGAAGCATCTCCCTCTGGATCTTTGAGCTTGCACCATCAAAATATTGAAGTAATCGGAACTGCATGATAACATTTCCCAAACAATGACAATGAGCATGAGCTGAAAACTGATAACATGACAAGAGCTTCTGTAATTGACACTAAAGTAGGGATTGCTCGGCTTCCAAAGTGTTTTTCCAAATGGTACACCCACCTGAGCTTTTCCCTGATCACAGTATGATTCCACTAATGTCTCCTTCTGAGACTACAGAAAGCATCACATAGAGCACAAAACATCAATGGCTGATTAGAACAATGATTTCTTTCAAATGAAGCATCTCCCTCTGGATTTTTGAGCTTGCACCATCAAAAAGAAAATAAACACATTCAAACACCCATTTGAAACAACTACTTTCCACCAAAGTTTGCTTTTGAGTGTTTTATTCCCTTTTTTTTATAGTACAAGTTCAAAAATTCCATTGGTCTCCTCTGTCAAGAGAGGATTATGCAGAGCAATAACACAATAGTCCTATTACTGATTTTACCAGGCTTTGAGTTTAAATGTTTTATTTTCATTTTTGATGGTACAGTGGTACACAGCTAAAAAATCAATCAGTTTCCCTTAGTTAGGAGAGGCTTCTTCACGTTTCTAGTGCAGCAAAGCATGTCTTCACCTGAAACCTTCCTCTCAAGAATATTAAGAAATAAGGCCATAGTTAAATAGTACAACGCAATAATTATTCTTCAAAGAATTCAGATAACACAACCAGATTACATTGTTTGTAGTGTCAAAAAAACTACTAGTGATATTTCTAATAAACTTTCCAGACCTACAAAACTCAAGCTACAATGACTACCAACTGTTTTAACTACAATATAGATACGATGATATATATATGCCCACCAGTTCTTGGGATTAATATCTCAAAGACGTAGCAGAGAGCCTACCGGACAGCCAGAAAACGTAACTGCAGAGTATTCTAGATACCAATGACATTGTTGTGCCCTGAAGCGAGAAATTTCAGAAACATCAAAGGATCAGGACACCAACAATGTCATTGGGACCAAGAAGGCTCCAGTTTCACATCCAAGGTCATAATTGCACTCCTCATGAAGGTTGGTAGGTGGCAAGAGAGAAGAAAGAACGTGTGAGATCAGAAATAGATCATATCCCTTGAAGTCTCTACTTCTCTACCTTCCGGAGAATTCGCCGCCCGCAATGACAGACACGAACCAATAAAACCAGTGACTCGATGAGCCCGTCTTCTGAACCACAGCCATGAGAGAGAGCTGTGATTGTGGCAGATTAGGTAGAGACGGAGCGTGAGACAGAGAGAATAAAGAAGGGGTTTGAGAGATCTGTGATTATTCGAAGAAAAGGAGACGACACAGGAGAGTCGGCCAAGCTTAGCACCAGTGGAGAACTGGAGATTAGGGTTCAGCATTTAAAAACGATTTGGCCTAAGCTCTTTGCCCGCGTTTGCTCTCAATTAGGATGTTCAAGGACCAGGCCAAATCGGATTGGAGGTCAACTCGAGGTCTGGCCCGATATGATCTCGGATTTGGAAAAATCGTCAGAAGTCAGTTGATCTGTATCAGATCAATTTCGAAATTTGGATCGGATCGGATCGGACCGGCTGGACTTCTTGGACCAGTTCAGACAGTCCATTTTTTTTCCAATTTATTTTCCAGTTTTTTTTTTTTTTTTTTTTTTTGCTTTCTTGGGATGCAATATTTTAGCTCTGGTTTCACCTGACTTCCCAAAGTAATAAAAAGTAATATGGTGAAAAGTAATTCCTATAAATTAAAAAGCATATTAGGATGTCCAGACTCAAATAAGTGGCTTAATGTAGTAGTGATTTACCAAAAAAAAAGACCTCGGGTCAGACCGGACCAGTCCAGGGGTCTAAGCCCCTGGACCGAAGTTCAGCCCAACTTGAGCAGTTTGGTCCGGTCTGGTCAAGTCAAATTGTCTTGGACCAATTTTTGACAACCCTAGACCAAGTCGGGTCGGACCGGGCCAACCGGTCCTGGGGTTTTTGGACAACCCTTCTCAACTACCTATCTCAACAGTTAAAACAGTTAATTGGCAGAAACACTGTTAAAACAAATAAATTAGAATGTGAAACCTTTAAATTTACCATTTTATAAAGTTATTAGTGATATTTTAAATATTAGGAAATAAATAATTAAATTCAAATTACGAAATTTTAATTCCAAGCTTTCCACCTACAATAAAAAAACATTTAAAAAATGTGAAAATTATTGACCCGATTTAATCACTCATCACAATGATGAATAATACTATGGTACTCATAATTGTGATGAGATTTGGACCCTCCAAATATATTTTCAGCGGTTCAAATTTAATTTTCTTAAAAAAATCATTTTTTAAAAATGCTAGCTATTAAAAAATGTACCAAAAAAATTTCTAAATTCTATACAAAAATAATTTTTAGAACATACTTGTTCTGTTCTGTAAACAGATGTGTCCAGCCGCTTGGGCTAGTACGTTGATATTGGATCAAATGGCTCGTCCGGAGTATCTATAATGGAGATATCAGGGAAGGCACTGGATCACCTTTGTACACGATGAACTCCTCTCCAATGGGGGGATGGGGGTAGTGTTCGGTGGGGATGGTGCATGGTGATATAATAAGTAATTAGGGTTGAGTTAGAACCGTGCACCTTATCATTTGTACCCTTGTATTTATAGGCTTTGCCCCGATATCCTAACCGTATGATCTATCTTATCTGATCGCCAGTAGATATGATAGATTCCCCATCATTATCGGTGCTCCTGGATACGGGATATTAATTGTGTTGGGCCATACCCCTATGTGGGCGTTTGGCGGACCATGCAAGCGTTGCCCCCCATTTCGATAGTTTAAATGTTTGAAGCTGAGATGTATCGTGTCCCGGCTCTTCCTATCCAGGAGGTGTTAGTCCGAGGTTTGTTTGGATCCATTTGCTTTCCGGTATATCGAATTTTGGTTCGATTAAGCTTGACCTAGGTTTGTTATCTAGGGCCTATATACCCTGTGAAGGGATCAAAGCTACCGTAGTTCAAAATGTTTCGTTAATTCCAGGTGTCGTACCACGGAGGCCTGCGTCGTCTTTACGATTTACCTCAGTCCCGACACTTCCTTCTCTCCGAGATCCATGGCTATGTCTGCGGATCCGAGGTAGCCGTCGGTATGCCGAGCCCGTTACGATGCCAAGTTTGTGTTGTCCCCCCCTTTCCGTGGGTTAAAACCCTTCCGTATTCTCCATCATTGCCCCCCTGTCATGTGGCATATGTGGATCGGCCGGATTTCAACCGCCCTGCTTCGCCGTCATTGGTTTTCGTGCGCTTTTAATGCTATTGATGCACGTCGCACGTCAGTTCTATGTGTAGGGTAATTTTGACCTTTTTACCCCTGACATTTACACTTTCGCTTCCCCCTTCTCCCCATATTCCCCCTTCTTTTCACCATTTCTCTCACTTTGAACTTCTGCTCTCGTATTTTTCTCGACTCTCTGCTACCAGTTTCCTCCCATGACCATCCTTAAGCCTTCTTGCCGTTCTTCGAGTTTCCTCAAGACTTCCTTTTACTTAGGTACTTTCTCTTCCCTGTTACCGTTGTTTTTAATCTTTCTCAACGATTTCGATCAGTAGTTCTAGCATTTTTTTTTCCTAGCATTGTTTCTTTTTGAATTTAGGAAATATTAAGCTTCTTTCTGGGTTTCTGGGTAATCGTAGGAGTTCTGCGTGTCATTTCTGTAGGGATATTTCCCGTCGATTTGAGTTGTTCCTAATTGTATCCTTATTGCCTCCATTTCTTTCGTCATAGATGGTTAGACCTACTTCATCATCTTCTCGTAACCCCAATCGATGATGACGAGGCTATTCGTGCCCGTTTTCCTTGGGCGAGTTATTGGGTCTGGGTTCTCCTCGGCGAGAACAGAGGTCCCGATTATTGCTTCATGGTGGGTCTAGAGGGGGAAATGTTGGGAGGTCCCATCCTTCCTTAGTAAGAAACTCATCCCCACGCCCCGTTCAAAGGTTACCTGAATCGGTAAGCCGAGATGTCTCTGTCGGCATTTGGGTAGATCCACTGAGTGTTTATGAACCTCCCAGGCATTCCCGAGTCTCTACACCTATGCCCGCTTCATATTATGGACCATCTTTGGGGACTGTCTTGCCGACAACTCGTACTTTATCTCAAGCTGGGGATGATGTCGGGCCGACATTCTTAGTTCTGTCGCATAGAGCCGACGTAGCTTCTAATTCTGGGATTCAAAATCCAAGTCCTTCAAATCCCGTTGCTTTCCCATCTCGGCCTACTGTGCCTTCTTCAGGTATGACAATAGGGTTCTAATTTCAGTTTTCTTTTTTTGTTTTTAGGTATAGATGGGCTCTCCCTCATCTTCAGACCGAACGCCCTTAGCCTTTGGAGAGTCGGCCGGGTAGTATTGATCCCGCCCTAGCTCACAGATATTCGTGGGTGGCTCATAATGTCTTGACCACCCACTCCTTGATGTCCCAGGCCGACGTAGATAGGCTCGAGTTGGGTAACATTGACAACTGCATCGTTTGCCCTCCATCCGACGATGAACCGATATGCTCCGTTCGTGAAGGAAACCAGTCCTCATATTTTTTCTTTTATCGCGAATTTAACACTCATCCGGGTATTCGCTTTCCATTCACCGAGTTCCAAATCTCGGTCCGACTTATCTTCGTCTCACTCCTTCTCAACTTCACCCAAACGGGTGGGGCTTCATCTTGGCCTTGAAAAGCTCGCCATTCCTTTCCTAAGCCCATTCCTTGTCTTTGCTACATCTTTCTTCTATTACTTTGTCCCTTTACGCCGAGCTCTGACAAAAACTCTTCAGACTTGAAGGGGCTGACCTCCATTAGGGGGGTAGCCGGTAGAAAACTATTCACCGCTTTCTCAGATTCTTTCAAACATTTCAAAGCTTCATTTTTCAAAATTATCGCCAAACCCGGTACCCAACCGTGGTTCCTTCTTGGGCCGGACGCTCCAAAGGTGGAATGGAGGTTCCCACTTTACTGGTCCAATATCCACCACGATCATCTTCCTTCCAGCTATCAAGTAGATCCAGACGATCTTTCCCCAGAGGATGTCGTCCATGTATCTCAGCTAGGATCTTATGCTCTGCGCTACGGAGTGCGGAGCGTTTCTTTTGTTCTTTCGGCTACTTTCGTCGAACTTCATCCTCCTCACCGTATATAACTTTTAACTGATTCTGTCATTTCTTTTTCATCCGAAGTCCTTTATTTAGAGTGGTTTTACTAACGTTTCCTTGATTTTTCTGCAGCCCCATCTATGGAGCAACTGCCTAGTTATTTGACTCACTCCAAAAAGGCCCAAGCTACCAAAAAGAAAAGGTCGGCCCCGGAGCCTCCTGGCAAAAGGACAGTAGCCGATGCCTTAGCTAAGGCTAAGAAGGCAAAAAAGAGCCCTATTGATGCTGAAACGACCAGTGTACCCCTTCCCGGGCCTTCAGCTGGTTCCGAACCGATTGGTTCGAGTTCGCTTCCTGCGGGAAATCAGGCTGTTGTAGTGCCTAAAAATATTCCCCCGCCTTCTTGGCATCTCTACCTCCTCCTCCTCCGTTGCCTTTTGCTCCGTGTGGACGCACTTAGAACCACGGTCGGGACCGAGGCTGTCCGTCGCTTTTCTTCCGCCTCGGTGGTACTTCGAACCAGTCCCACCGACCGAAGTGGAAAAGAATGAACTGTTGGGCATCTAAAAAGCTAATCTAAGGTCGGTAGGGGGGTGGTGCGGGCGTTCGAAATACTGAAAACCAAATATGTTAACGCCAATATCGCCCAGAACCGGGCTCAGGAGGAAAGGGACCAAGCTGTTGAGGCCCGGAAGAAGGCCGAGGAGGTTGCTAAGTGGGCTGAGGATGCGAGGAAGATTGCTGAGATGGCTCAGAAGAAAGCTGAGGACGCCGTGTCCGGGGCCGAGGTCGAGAAGGGTAAGCTTGCTTCTGAACTCCAAATGACTCAAGAAGCCCTCGATCTGGCCAATCAAGAGCTGGTGAAGCTGCAGAAAGCCCATGGGCAGGACATTGACGCACTTCAGGTGGTCCAGCTGCAGCGTGGGTCCCTGGCAAACGATTTGGCTGCGACTAAAGCTGACTTGGGGGAGCTGGAGAAAGCTTATGCCGAATGCTCCGAGGCTGTCCTGGACACAGCAAAAGACGCCTTCAAGATGGCCTTGGCGCATATCCGCCACTTGAACCCCAGTGTTACCCTTAACACTAAGGGATTCCATCATCTGGCCTATATTTTGAATGGCGAATTTGTCCATGCTCCAGCTTCTCCCGAGGTGACTTTGCTGTCAGACTCTGATGACGGGAATCAGGCTGGTGACGGGAAGGGCACTCGTCATTTCTTTGCGCCAATCGAGGATCCTTCCAAGCCCTCAGCTCCAGCCCCTTAGTTAATTTGTGGGCGTTTTATGCCCTTTGTGTATTTTAATGGATATTGCCGCTTTAGTTCGGCTTAACAATTTATTTAATTAACTGACTATTTTTGACTTATTCGATGTCATTCTGCATTTATCTTCCTGATGTGGAGACTTTGGGTAGGGTCTTAACCTCATTGGGTGTTTTAACTCGCTACCAACTTATTTTGCCAAGATAAGGGTACATGTCATATGTTTTCGCCGAATTACATGAACTCAAAGCTAAACATTCGGACCTGATCAGGGTCATCATGAGTGTTTCTCCGCGTTATCAACAGGCGAGTGTTCCGACACGTCGTGTTTGTGAGTACCTTTTTAGGTGTGCCCACTATGCTTTTTAACCCAGGCACATAGGCCCTAGTTTTTAGCCATCTAGATGTGTCAATTGTACTGGATCTTAGGACCGCAGTGTTGACTGAGAACCATGGTGTTAATTGAGACCGGATCCGAAGACCGTGGTGTAAATTGTCAACTATTACCTGATCCGAGGACCATGATGTTAATTGAGACCGGATCCGAAGACCGCGGTGTAAATTGTCAATTATTACCTGATCCGAGGACCGTGATGTTAATTGAGACCGGATCTGAAGACCGCGGTGTAAATTGTCAACTATTACCTGATCCGAGGACCATGATGTTAATTGAGACCGGATCCGAAGACCGCGGTGTAAATTGTCAATTATTACCTGATCTGAGGACCATGATGTTAATTGAGACCGGATCCGAAGACCGCGGTGTTAAACTTAAGTAATAGTGGCTAGTTGCTTGCAATAAGAAGTCCAATGCGGCTTCCTTTATTAAGATAAACTTCAAAAACCATGATTGTTATTAAAATGCCTAACATAAATGACGTAAATTTAAATAAATGAAGGTAAATGAATTTAAATCATAAAAAGTCATTCTAGCCAATCTCAGCGGATCTATGCAACGTCCTAGCCGAGATTTAACTGTGGTAGATCCTCAACTTGTCGGCGTTCCACGTTCTTTTGACAGTTTTCCTTCCGAGTGTTTCTAAAATATATGCCCCGTTGCCCAGCTTTTCTTTAACCCGATATGGACCTTCCCAATTTGGCGCAATTTTTCCGTCTCTCGCATTTTTATTTCCAATATCGGCACGACGAAGTACTAGGTTTCCCCTGTTGAAAGAACGGGGTCTGACCTTCCTATTATACTTTGCCGCGATGAGTTGCTTGGTTGCCAGTTCCTTGCAATGCGCCCTGACTCGGATCTCGTAAATTAAGTCCAGTTCGGTCCTTAAGGCGTCTTCATTTGCCTCGTTTCCTTCTCGCACGGCTTGGGCCTTTCTCCATGTCGGAAGTCCTATCTCTACGGGGATCATCGCTTCACATCCATAAGTTAACCGAAAGGGGTTTCTTGAGTTGAGGATTGGACATCGGTCCTGTATCCCCATAATACACTTTGTAGAGTTTGGTCAACCCAATTGGACTCGCATCGTGCATCCGCTTCTTTAGGCCGTCGAGAACAATCTTGTTAGCTGCTTCGGCCTGGTCGTTAGATTATGGATGTTCTACCGAGGCGAAGTGTTGTACAATGTCAAGATCTGACATCATAGATTGGAAACCTTTGTCAATGAACTGCGTTCCGTTATCGGTAACAATCTCGGCTGGGATTCCAAATCGGGAGATGATATTGTGCCGGAAGAATCTTTGAATTCTTACCGAGGTGATTGAGGTTAACGGCTCAGCTTCAATCCATTTTGTAAAATAGTCTATCGCCACGATGAGCCACCTAAACTGCCCCGACGCTGATTTGAATGGTCCGAGGAGATCCATTCCCCATTTGTAGAAAGGCCACGGCGATGAGAGTCCGCATAATTCTGATGGTGGCGGCCAGATGATTTTAGCATGTTTTTGGCAACTGTCACATCTCTTGACTGTCTCCATAGCGTCTATCTTGATCGTAGGCCGAAATATCCGGCTCGCAAGACTTTCCTAGCTAGAGCCTTTCCTCCCGTATGGTGGCCATTACGGCCGTGATGTACCTCGGCCGGCACGTATTTAGCCTCAGAAGAACCCAAACACCTCATCATTGGGGAATGCAACCCTTTTCGGTATAACTGATTGTCGGTCATGGTGTAGATGGCCGCTTCCCGAATTAATTTCTTTGCCTCGACTGGATCTGTTGGTATAATTCCCCTTTCAAGGTAATCTTGAATGGGTCTTCTCCAATCGTGATCGATGAAATTGCCATAACACAAGTTGGCTCCGCAAGGTGTTGCTGGATAACAGTTCGAAAGCTTCCCGGGCCCTTGGTACTGGCAAGTTTTGACATGATATCGGCTCGGGTGTTTTCCTCTCTTGGGATGTGGGAGACAATTACCTCCTCGAACTCAGAAATTATTTCTTTTGTTTTGTTGAGATACTTAGCCAGTAGTGGTCCTTTAGTCTGATACGTGCCCTCAATCTGAGCGGCAATGAGCTAAGAGTCGGTGAAAACCCTTACTCTCTGTGCTCCATGTTCTTTGACTTGTAATAATCCAGCGAAGAGGGCCTCATACTCAGCTTGATTATTTGAGGTCGGGAATTCCAACTGGAGGGAGTGCTCAATGGCTACCACATCCGGGCTCTCGACAATGACTCCGGCCCCACTTCCCTTTGAATTAGAAGACTCATCGACATATACTTTCCACATCTTGCTTTGGGTCATATCTAAGTTTTCTGTTGAAGTGAGTTCTCTGACGAAGTCTGCCAAAGCCTATGACTTGATTGCGCGTCGAGCCTCGTACGAGATGTCGAACTCGGATAAGCTGGATAGCCCTTGACTAGTCATTCGTCGGCTAAATCTGGTTTGTGTAATATTTGTCGAAGCGGTTGGTTGGTGCGGACGACAATCCGGTGTCCCTGAAAGTAAGGCCTCAACCTTTTTGCCGAAGTGAGTAGTGCAAATGCCACTTTCTCCAGCTTTTGGTATCGCAATTCCGAGCTTTGTAAAGCCTTGCTAATAAAATAGACCGGGGATTGGCGGCCTCGGTTTTCTCGCACGGGGGCCGCGCTCACGGCTTCTTCTCCTACTGATAAATACACGTATAAGGTTTCTCCAGGGTCAGACTTTGACAGGATGGGTGGTGTTGCCAAACATAGTTTGATTTTCTCAAATGCTACATCACAATCCAAGTTCCATACCCCAACAGTTTCTTTTTTCAACAACTTAAAAAATGGCAACGCATTCTCGGCTGATCTTGGTAAAAACTTGGTTAAAGCAGCTAGTCGGCCAGTTAACTGCTGCACTTCCTTTTTGGTCTGTGGCGGCTGCATGTCGAGGACAACCTTACATTTATCCGGATTAGCTTCAATTCCCCGATTTGTTAACATAAAGTTGAGGAATTTTCCGGTTGGCACTCCGAATGCACATTTGGCCGGGTTCAGCCGAATTCGGAATTTTCTTAATTTCTCAAAAGTATGTTCTAGGTCGCGAACGTGATCTTCTGGATCTCTTGTCTTCACGATCATGTCGTCAATGTATACTTCAATATTACGCCCAATCTGATCCTCAAATACGTTATTCATCATTCGTTGGTACGTTGCCCCTGCGTTCTTCATTCCAAAGGGCATCACATTGTAACAATAATTAGCCTTATCAGTCATGAAGACCGTTTTTTCTTGATCGCTCGGATGCATCGGTATCTGGTTGTATCCGGAGTATGCGTCCATGAAAGACAATAGCTGAAAACCTGAAGAGTTGTCGACCAGCTGGTCGATGTTGGGCATCAGATAAGAATCTTTTGGGCATGCCTTGTTCAGATTAGTGTAGTCTGTGCATACTCTCCATTTTCCGCTAGGTTTTAGGACCATGACGACGTTGGAGAGCCACGTGGCGTACTGTATTTCCCTGATGAATCCGGCCTCCAAAAGTTGTTCCACATGTTTCTCCAATGCCGCACGTCTATCAGTACCAATATTTCTTTTCTTACGTGCCACCGGTTTATACCCATTTGGATGGCTAACTTATGATGAGAAATTAGGATCAATCTACGGGACCTCGGAGGAAGTCCATGCAAATACATCTTGATTTTGCCTTAGGAATTTGCTCAGTCTGTCTTTTAAATCCTGGTTCATGTTTCCCCCTATCTTCGTAATTCTGGAGGGATCTCCACCCAGGATTAAATCTTCGAGCTCTCCTTCTGGTTCCGGTCGTGGAACCTCGGGTTCGTCCCTTAGGTCGAGCTCTACCATGCTAACAAGTCGTCCATCTCCTCTTTGATTATCTGCAATCAGTATCTGTTCATCTTCCCGAATCCGTGGTAAGGACGAGGGTCCTTCTTTAATGTCTCACACTGATTCAAAATAGCATTGCCTGGACTCCTTTTGATCTCTGTATACCACCACAATTTTATTTTTGTTGTCTACCATTTTCAACTTTTGGTGTTTTGTTGATACGATCATATCCCAACTGTGGATGGTTGGTTGTCCTAATATAATATTGTACGGAGAAGGGAAATCGGCCACTATGAACCTCACCCTTTCAGATTTGAAAGCCTCTCTTGTTCCCAAAGTTAGTCGTAAGTTGACATACCCTTTGGGAGGTGAATGTTCACCATTGAAGCCTATCAAGGTGGTTTTGCATGGCTTCAAATCCTCAATATCCATCTTCATTCTCTTATAAGCGTCCCAGCTAATGATGTCGGCTGAACTCCCTGCATCAACAAAAATTCTTTTCACCCGATATTGAGCCAAGGTTGCCGTGACTACCAAACCATCTTGGTGTCCTGGTACCACATCTTTTAGTTCTTCATGAGTAAATACTAATGGCGGTGGTGTCGGCTCGGTAGAGTCCTTTTTAAACTTTGAGGGATCTCTGATGGAGAGTACCTCTCTTAAGTATTTCTTCCGCTGGCTAACAGTGTCTCCACCCCCACTAAAGCCACCATCGACAACATTGCAATGAAATTGCGCTTAGGGTATTCATCATCTTCGTCAGCCGGCTTGCGATACTTCTCAAATTTCTTGGTATCCTTAGCCGGGCTTCTACTTCGACCTCCTGTCTTTCGTTTACGACCTTCTTTACGCCCCTATGTAAGTATCACATAACGACGTAGCTTGCCCTCTCTAATAAATTGTTCGATGGCGTCCCGGAGCTCGATACATTGATCTGTCGTATGTCCTGGTCCATCGTGGAATTCACAAAATTTAGAGCGATCAGTTGTGAACCGGAACCTGTTTGGACGAGGTCTATTTACTCCTTTCATGTCGGTCTGGGCCACTTCCTTCCAGATCTGGGAGCGAGTAGTATTTAACGGGGTATATCTGTCATATTTCGCTTTGGCTTCGTGCTTTCTTTCCTGACCGCGTGCATCTCGGCTCCCGAGTCGCTGGAAAACATCACTCTTTGATTTACCCTTTTGCTCCGGTGACATGTTTCCTCTTTTCTCCATTCCGATACCATTGGCTATCTCCATCTGCTCCACATCTAAGTATTGCTTAGCTCGGGTGTGGAATTCCGTGAGCGTGTCAACTCGATTTTTGAAGATGTTTTTAGCTAATCGGGACGAGGGATCCAAGCCATCAACTATACAGTGTACGTGGACGTCTTCTGGGAGTGATCGTACCTGTAACGCCACTTCTTTAAACCGATCTAAATATTTCTGAAGGGTTTCCCCCTTCTTCGCCACGATTTTTCCCAAAGTAAATTGAGACTTAATTTGCTTTTTACTTGTTGCAAAATTTAACTCAAATTTTCGTCCGAGGTCTTGAAAGTGATGTATTGAATTGACGGGCAAAGTATAAAGCCATCTCTGGGCCGGTCCTACTAATGTAGCTGCGAAGATTCGTGAGATGACTTCCCCCTTGATTGATCGAACCCATATGCCCAGCTCAAAAGTTTCGAGATGAACACGCGGATCCTGACTCCCATCATATTTTGGGAGATGTGTTAGATCCAAGCTTTTTGGATATGGTGCTGACGCAATTTCCTCAGAAAAAGGTCCCTGGCTTAAATCATCTAAGTACTTCATCTTGTATTCCTCTGGCGACCTCCGAGAACGAGTCCTTTTCTCTTCGGGCGACTTCCTAGTCCTTTTCTCGGTGTATATTGCTTCATCTTGAGCAATCTTTTCCAAGCGTATCCTTTTGGCCTCCGAGGCCGACATACGAAGTCGACCTTGCCTAGATTCACGAAAAGTCCGACTTGCATCCGGTGTTTCAACGATACGTCTGCGGGAGATGGACTATTTGTGTATGGAGGTGTCTTTTCCGACCTTTTCGGTGAGTCTTCCCGTCTCCTTCTTCCTTTTATCTTTTCGGGTTTGTCTACCTGCTCTTCAATCATCTGCTGCATTACCCTCAGATCTTCTTGGCGCTAGAGGTTGTTCCGCTTTTCATTATTCTCCAGGCGCCTCAGAATTGACTCTTGTGTTTTTTGCGGGAGGACGATATCAGTCGGATTGGGATCTTTGTCATAGCCAATTCATGGGTTTTGGGAACTATCGGAGGGGAAGATGCCGTATCTAAAACATTCCCCTCTTGGGGTTCCTCGGCGGTGGAGGTGGAGCCTGGTTATTTTGAGTAGTGTCAACCTGTGGTGGATTTCCAGGTTGAGTATTCCGACTGCAACTTCTTGTGTTGGCCATCGGTGGTCACGGGGATCGAAATTTACGCGTCCCCACGGTCGGCGTCAATGTTCTGTTCTGTAAACAGATGTGTCCAGCCGCTTGGGCTAGTACGTTGATATTGGATCAAATGGCCCGTCTGGAGTATCTATAATGGAGATATCCGAGAAGGCACTGGATCACTGTACACAATGAACTCCTCTCCAATGGGGGGATGGGGGTAGTGTTCAGTGGGGATGGTGCGTGGTGATATAATAAGTAATTAGGGTTGAGTTAGAACTGTGTGCACCTTATTCTTTGTACCCTTGTATTTATAGGCTTTGCCCAAATATCTAAGTATGATCTATCTTATCGATCGCCGAGTAGATATGATAGATTCCCCATCATTATCGGTGCTCCTGGATACGGGATATTAATTGTGTTGGGCCATACCCCTATGTGGGCCGTTTGGCCGGACCTCAACAATACTAAATTTTAATTGATCACTTTTAATAAAAATAATTTTTTTACTGTATAGAATCTTTATTTTAGATTTATATATATATATATATATATAAAACAAATCTAGACTGTATAAATCCAAAGATTGCCTAGTTCCACTAATTGAATACATGAGCAGCCGAAGCTCATCCCCTACAAGCACGTACTTCTTGGTTAGTGAAGAGATTTGAGTTGTTAGTCACAATTTGGGGTTTAGCATTTTTTCTGGAAAATCACTACAACACCTCAAAAAAAGAATATAATGATAAAAAAAGTCTTACAACAATTGACCAGTCTGTTGTCATATTTGATACTAAAATTTATCATTACATGATGCTTACTCATTATGAACTTGTACTATTTAGGATGTCGATATATTTCCCTTTTTCCCATTTAAAACTTTGGAAGTTGCAATTGAGAGCAAAACCTGGTCCCATAACTTGGCTGAGAATCACGAAGGCGCAAGTGGAATAGTGATTGGCCACCGGCGATCAAAACGGACGATAATGTACGGTGGTCAAAGTGTCATCCCTGCATCGACTTTGGAGGCCAGGGGAGGAGGAATGTTCTTGAAACGGTTATAAGTCTTGAAATGCCTCTTCCAACTGAACAGCACATGAAATTGTGTAAACATCCTGAGCATAGCAATAGATCGAGAAAAGGGCTTTTCAACTTTAAAAATGGGAGGGGTCGGACACTCTCATTAAAGGGAGGGGGTTCGATCTTAGAGTTGGTCAAAGCGCTGGGGAGGTATCCTAGGTGATGTGAACTTGTGGAAACGCAGGGTGAGGTGAAGACATATGTATTCTTAGTCCTGTGTGTCCTGGAGAGCAAAGCCATAACGCCCTGCCCTTGGATTGTAGGTGAACCCAACCCCTCTCCTAATTTTTATATATATATATATATATATAAAAAAAACTTTAAAAATGGGAGGGGGAAAATAAGGGTTAATGTTCATTTTTGTTTCAAAAGTTTTCTTTCAGGGTATTAAGATTTTTTATCTTTTTTTTACTTATATTACTTTGAAAGTGTTAAAAACATAATTTCGCCCTCACAATTTATTTGACTAATATGGCACGCCAAATCATCATCCTACCTTCTCATTATTTGCCACCTCATCATCAATCACTTCCTCTCTCTTCTCCTCACCACTCAAACTGGAACCGGTTTCTCTACCTATCTAAGATAGGTAGGGGGAGCCTATCCCATCTAGACCGTCCAGATGGGGATTTGGACGGTCCAGATTTTTTTAAAAAAAATTGGTTATTTTTAAATGAAAAAATTATTTTTTTTAAAAAAAATATTGTTAAAAGATCATTTTTATTTTAGATTCTCTACCTATTAAATCTAGACGGTCCAGATGGAATAGACTCCCCCTACCGATTCAAGGGATAGGTAGGGAAACCAATTCCCTCAAACTGGTGACAGTGAGCCTCTCCACCTTTCCTCTACCACTTAGAACCTTAACCCTTCTACCTGTTCTGAAATCTCATTTATTTTATCTCCCCAAGTAACTTCTAACGCCATTTTCATTTTTCTCCAAGCCCAGAATTCTCACGCTATATCATATTTCTCTCATCGCAAACAACTTCTCTTATTAGCCCGGACACTCCATCACTAAACTGTCTAAAGTATGGACGTTGAGATTGAAGTATCACATTGAAGCATATGAAAAATACTAATATAATTTACATTAAGAATAAAAGAAAATACAAAAAGACCTTTTTAAGACAACTAAATAGACCAACCCATAACCTAAGAAACTAATTAAATCATAATGATAGAATGTTCTTATCAAATCTTAATATATATTAAGTAATAAAACATCAATCATAATAATATTAATTAATATCCTAATTTTAAACTTTCTATTCTTGACACTCCTCTTCAAACTGGAAGCAGCTTGAATGTGAGCAGAGCAACGATTTATTACCAATAATCCGCTTCTTCATGAGATCCTAAATCGAGCAACAAGTTCAGGCATATCCAAGAAACTTAACCAAATGTCAACCTGAAACATTCAAACAATAATAATCCAATGGCTTCACCACAGGTCTCACAAGAGGCCAAAGCAACAACTATCACTTTCACAAGGGACAAAGCAACAACGAACACCAAAGCATCCACCAAATGTCTCACTAGGGACCAAACAACACTCCAAATGTCTCACTAAAGGTCTCACTAGGGGCAAACACCAAAGGTCTCGCCATGGACCAAACAACACTCCAAAAGGTCTCACTAGGGACAAAACAAAAGAAGGCAAAACTCACATACCCAAATCTAAATCATGAGATACAAGAACGAAACTACCAGGGCTTCTTTTACCCTCAAGGCTCTAATAGCATGTTGAGATTAAAAGATCACATTGAAGCACATGGAAAATACTAATATTATTGAACCTTAAAAATAAAAATACAAAAAGGACTAATCAAATCAAATCATATAGAATGTTCATATCAAATCTTAATATATATTAAGTAATAAAAAATCAATCATAATAATATTAATTAATATCCTTAACATAATGACTTCTTTTAATTTCTTTGTATTTTTCTGTTGATTTAGTCTTTTTGCTGGATTTTTTTTGTTGATTTGCATTCAGTTTCATTATTAACTTCTCACAATTTCTTTGGGATATTTTTCCGGGTTGGGTGCTTCAATTTTGTTCTTTTGATTTGGTTCCTGTCTAATTTGCAAAATGATGAGGATGTAATGTTTGCTGGTTTGGTTGTGTCAAATAGCCATGGAAAGAAACGATGGAGGGGAGAGGGGAAGTGATCAGATGATGAGGTGGCTGGATGGTGGATGATGTGGAGTCAAACTAACGGTCAAAGTAAACTTTTTAACGGTGGAATGAAATTACTACATTTTTAACACTTCAGGGACACTATTTGTCTGAAAAAAACTTTTAGATACCCACCGCTTCTGAGACAAAAATAGCCCTTAACCCAAAAAAGAATGTTTCACACTAACCCTTGACCCAGTACCCCGCCCGGATTAGTGGCTGGTCCGATTTCAGAACCTTGCATTTTACACAACCTTGAACGCATAGTAGCCTCATGCAATTCCAAAGTCTAACAGTGTCAAAGGAAAGTGATGATGGAAAGCTGTATGATCCTACATATGAACAATGGACAGCCAAAAAAAAAAAACAGCCAAACAAAGATGAACTTTACTCAATGCATTTGCATCTCTTACACAAGCTTGAAGTAACATTTGTTGCCTGAGAGAAGCATCAAGGATCTGGTTTGGGTTACCACATGGGCACTTGAAATTGATGCACAGGCTCTTCTCAACCAATTCTTCTGCACCATTTCCATTCCAGACTCATCCTGCAATAAATATTTGAATTAAACACAAAAATCCAAAAAAAAAAAAAAATTGTTATACAAAATATTAATTTCATTCTGTTCTTTTTTTTCTTTAAATACTGACTTTTGAGTTCTTGAAAAATTGGGTTTGATAATAACCATAGTTCAACTCTATTTTAGCAGCTCTGCACTAATGATAAAACATAACAAGTGAATAGTTTTTAGCAGCAATGCACTATTGACTTATTCAAAAATTCTTTTCAATAGGTCATTACATGAATTTAAAACTATACCAGCAACCACATATTCGTTTAACGTTTAACATTGTAAAATAAATAGAGGGATGCCTTTTTTGGATAACAAGTAAATTACATTTTCATTTCAGTAGGTAACAAGTGAATAACTCAATGTGACCTTATCAGCATGAATTGAGAAGAAAAAGGCAGCATGGAGGGAACGTAAATAACCACTGAAACATTATTTCATTCTCTTGTATGCAATAGAGAAATACAGGCATATTGAGCAAGTTGGACTGATTTAATTTCTATAATCTGTCAGGACTCATGTTCAAAATCCTTCCAAAATAGTCATATTCAAAATATTAAAATGTTTCCAAACGTATTCTCATGGAGGTTTGAGTAAGAATGAGGAACTCCAGAAAAAAAAATATAATACTTAAACTGAAATAGCTTGGCCTCAAACAATCATGAAGCAAACTACAACGAATTAGAGCTTCAACCACTAGTACGAAGGAACTAAAAATTTTAATATTTCTAGACTTTTACCACCAATATAAGAGAAGTTGTTCAGAATCATTACCTTTTCAACAACATTTCCCCTGTAACCCTTTCTCGCCACCCACCAAAGGCGCAGCAGGGATGACTGTACAAAATCACCCTTTGACCACTGTTGACCATCATGTGTTGATGTCCAGTGGCCAATGGCCACTCCGCTTTCGCCATCATGATTCTCAGCTAACCAGGCTGAGGTTTTCACAATTGATGTCTCCAAAGCTTTTCAGGTGGTGACAAAAAAGTAAACCCCAAATTGGACAGCCAACATAATTTTGCAATCAACGACTCGTATCCATTCTTTAACCAGACGGTGCGTTTCAGGAAATGAGCTTGAGGTGCTCATATATTCAATGAGTAGGGAATGTGGACCTGCCTTCCCCTATCCTCAGTTCTGCTTTAGCTAAAAACGCTCGTCCTCCTTTGTGACATCTTTCTTAGAGATACCTAGACCAAATGAATCTTGAGAAGATTAATTACTCGACCATGAATTACTTGCATTGTGGTTATTATCATCAAGAAAAGTTTAACTCCATAAGTCCTCAGAGCATTAACCACAGCCCAGACATTGGTCTCGCTCTTGAAGCCTTTCTTCTTTATTTCCTTGTTTACATGCACATGGATAACTCTTCCCTGTCCTTCATGAAGCCCCTCAACCTTGAGCCGCATAGCCAATACCTCTCCAACAACATATGCTGCTTTTGCATTGCAAGTGCGGCCACATTCTAATGATTCCTTAATGGCATGCTCTGCAGTTGAAGAAGTTGCTACGATCCGTCCATTGTTTCTGTCTACCACATTCGCAGTAATGTACTTTATAGATATGAATAATCTCAGCACATATCGCTTCAAAACTGTCATTCTTCAAGGACCTAAAGTGCAGGGAAAGTCAAGCACAGAAATTAGTTCAAGTAAATGAAAGGAAGGAATTGAAGGACAGACCAAAGCAGATATGGATATAGTCGGCCATTCAATAATCCACAGAGCTAAATTCTCTTCCCAATTGCTTATGTTACTAGGTGAGATGCGCAACGTAAATATATAGTTGTAAAATACTAACTTAAACTGATTCAATAAGCAGAAACCATATCTATGCTGCACAATTAGAATGCTGAACTTTTGCTCCAATATTTTGTTGAAACAATCACATAATATTGGTGGATTTCATATCATATTATCCCCAAATTAATCTTTACCAACTTGATTCAAGACATAGAACTAACCAGAATGACACTAAACCAAAATAGGAAGCTAACATTCGCTCTAAACAGAGATTCCAGCCAACACAGAGTAGAGTTTCTAATAAGGGAGAAGGGGGAACCAAGATTACCTCTATCGTTCTCTGATCAGAACTCAAATTCAGCCAGCGCTGAGATGAACGGCGAACAAGCAGCAGGAAACGGAGAAACTGCCGCCACCAGCACAGACAGATATGAACCAACAGAACCAATAACTCCATGAGTCCCTCCTCAAGCTGAACCACGCAGCAATAAGAGCTGTGATTTTGCTTGTGGCAGATTACGTAGGGATAGTGGCGGAGCTAGAATTTTTTGTTTGTGTCCACACAATTAGTGGGAGGATTCGGGGGCAGCGCCCCGTTTTTTTTTTTTTTTTTTTTTTAACGAAAGTTTTAAATACATTAAAAAAAATATATAAACAAGAAAAGAAAATAAAACTTCAACTTAACATAGAAAAATAATAATTAGTCAACTAAGCTATTACAACAAAACGATCGAAGAATACTAAGCTATTACAACAGAACGATCACAGAAACATTCTTCGATTCTTCATTCCTTGAAAATATTGCATTATATCTTCATCATCAATCTTATCAAACATATCACGTTCAACATAAGTTAGCATGCATGAGTTAAACCAATCATCACTTATTCGATTGCGCAACTTATCCTTAACAAAAGTCATTGCAGAAAAAACCCGCTCAACACTAGCAGTTACTACCGGTAGAACGAGTGCCAACTTTATCAATAAATAGACCAATGGATAAACAATATCCTTTCTCTTCTCAACCATCTTCAAAGCAAGGTCAGAAATTGTTTTCAAATTGACAAAATCAGAATCAGCTCTTACATCAACAATAAAATTACCGAGACTTGAAGAAAGAAAAGGAATATCTGCAAGCTCATCAAACTCCAAAGGATAGAATCTAGCAAACTCAATCAACTTTTCTTTGTTAAAATTAGCAAATGAATCACGAGGATCAAGACAACTCAAACACTCAAGCAACTTGGTATTGACATTATCAAACCGATCACCCAACTCTTGAACCTGAGTATCTATCACTGTATTAAATAACTCCACCTTAAAGTAGTGCAAGAATGTGAATGATTCCAATTTCCGTCTTGATTTCCCTTTAGGACAATAAACATCATTCATATTTGGAATTTCAATATCATATTTATTGGCAAATATGATCGTTTCTTGAAGCAATTCATCAAAATCATTATCTCTCACCTCTTGTAAACGAGACTTGACTACCTTCACTAAACCAATTGCATTTAAAAGGTCTTGATCTTTTCTTTGTAGTGCTTGTGACAACTCATAAGAAATCCCCAAGATCAATTTCATAAGATGTAACAAGAATGTAAAGTCAAAATCCTCCATGGCATACAAAATGCAACGTGCATCAGTTCTTACAGCATCATTTTTCGGCTCATCTTCAATAATTTTCATCAAGGACATTATTGGAGAAAATAATGAAATAACACTTGTAACCGTACCAAAATGGGAACCCCAATGAGTGTCTCCAAATCGCTTTGAGGTTGTCTCTTGATTTAAACCTTTTCCAGTCGGTATTTCACTGTGAACAATTCTTTCAACTATTTGCTCATATTGATTCATTCGAAGAATTTCCTTCTGCTTGTATGAACCCCTCACAACGGAAGCCATCTTTTGAAGTATGTCAAACAATTCTTGAATCTTTTTATGATGTTTTGCAACCTTCACAAGTGCCAATTGTAACTGATGAGCAAAACAATGAATGTAGAATGCGGATGTGTTGTCTGCCAAAATCAAACTCTTAAGCCCTTTGAATTCACCCTGCATATTACTAGCACCATCATAGCCTTGACCGCGACATTTAGACAAATTTAAACCAAGTTTAGAAAATAGCTCATCAATCACTGCTTTTAGTGATTGTGCAGTAGGATCTGAAACATGAATCATGCCAATAAAACATTCAACAATGGACCCTTTTTTGCTTACATACCGAAGTACAACTGTCATATGTTCTTTAATTGCAACATCACGAGCTTCATCAACTAGCAAGGAAAAGTAATCATCGCCGAGATCACTAATTATTGCTTTAACAGTCAAATCAGCACAAGCTTGAAAAAGATCTTTCTGAATCATTGGTGAAGTCAATATGTGATTATCGGGGGCATTTTGCAGAACCACATGACTTATCTCTTTATTTGACTTAGAATAAAACTTTAAAGTTTCAAGAAATAAATCTTGTTGATTTGAACTTGTAGATTCATCATGTCCCCAAAAAGGCTGACCATTTCGTAGTAGAAATCTAGCACAATCTAAAGAAGTTTTTAGCCAAATAGGATAATCAATTCTCTGTTGTTCAGAAATATTTGAAAATGCAATGTCCATATGTTGCTTTTGCTTCATCAAATCTTGACCAGCTTGATAACATCTATTGTGAACACTCTTATGATCTCCAACATGAACTTTGATTCTATCCTTCTTCTGCCAATTTTTGAACCCTACACCGACAAATGCTTCCTGCGTCGAACCACTACCTCCAACCTCCATATCAAATAGATAACAATACAAGCAAAAACATGCATCTTTTGATACACTATACTCCAACCAAGAACCAAATTCTTCATACCACTTAGAATTGAATCTACGCATTTTTCCATACATTTCCGTTTGAGGGAATGGTTTAAGAATTGGTTGAGTTGGCCCCTTGAGCAAATAAGCTCTCCGAATATCCTCTCTTTCTATAGGATTTGATGTCATTGAATAAATTGAAGGTCTTTTTCCCGGATCCGCTTCAAGATTTTCTATATTAACTTTTGCTTGAAGTGGGTTTTGAAAACTTTGAAATTGAGATGCTTGTGGTGGTTGATAGGATTCTTGGACAGTTGGAACTGAAATACTATTTGAAACTTGCTCACTTTGAGATTCGGGTTCTGTATTTGTGGGTTTTAGACGTTTGAAATAAGATTGTATCCTTGACATTTTCTGGAAACAAAACAGTAAAAAAGTTGAAACAAAAAATAAAAAAGGCAACAAGGCAACAATTCAAGGTGCTAGATAAGTTTGTTCCACAATGGGAAAAAGAGGAATAACACCAAAGTATGACACGAAAGTCATAATAAATAGTTTAATTTTAAGTTTCAACTAGGCAAAATAAGTAAAATGAAAAACTTATACCTGATTATCTTTTCTTCACTTTTTTCTATGTAGTTCAAAGCTTCAGACCAATTAAATTCCACATGGAATCCCAAGTGCTTTCGATGAGTAAACTAAAACAGAGGCACCATACCATAAATAAGAATCAAAAGTTGAAAGAGAAACAGAGGCACAAATAAGTATTGAAACTTGAGAATATACAATACAAGCAATTTTAGAAAAATCAATGACTTCCTTATTTATTATATCTAGGTGCCTAAGTACCTTCTAATCATGACCGAGTCTATTATGCCATAAGCTGCAAGTTCAAAGTTGAGTCAACCTTTAAGCTCTTTCCAATTAGGTATAGTTCATCAAGAATTTTACCAATCATTGGTATTTCCCAGTTGATATCTCCTGCAGAGTACAGAAATCAGGATAAAAGGAAATGGCACAGTTGATTTGTTTAGTCAATTTAGAGACAGAGACCAAGTTGACACAGCATTCATGACATTGCTCGATTCCACACAACATAACATTCGAGCCAATCAAGACCTAGGGATGAGTGTGAGAACTTGAACATCAGAAGAGTATAGATAAAGGGGGTGATTGATGTCAATAGCAGAAGCTAGAGTAGATGCCATGTGGTGTACGACTAATTCGGTGAGAATTGTTGTTGCCCCACGAGAAAATAGTGCAACGATCACTACAGTCAAGAAACTCGAGGAAACAGAGCCTCAATCACAGAGAAACAATTTTGCAAAAGAAAACCCGGAGAACCGAGACTTAATCACAACGACTGAATGGAAAGATCAACCTCAATCACGGCGAAACAATTTTCGCAAAAGAAGAAAAGAACACAGAGCCTCAATCACAGTGATGTTATCGGAAAAATAAAATTACCCAAATCGATCGCAGAAGATTCTTGATTCGGCTTTTTTGACTGTGGAACAGGGTCACAAATCAAATGCAGAGAGAAATTCTTGGACCGAATTTGGCGTTCACCAACTGCTATGAGCGAAGCCTACGCCGAAAATCAATGATGACAATATTGAGGGCTAGAATCCGAGAGAAAACGCCCGTGCTATGAGAAAAAGAAATCTTTTTTGTTTTTGTTTTTTTTACAAATAAGAGTATATTGATGGCCCGGAATGCAGCGTTAAAACTTCCTTACAAAAAAAAAAAAAAAACAGGTTAGTTGGGCTTAATACATCCTAAAATCCATAACGTGGCCCAAACTTAACTGTCATTCTTTGATGGATAATTGTTTTTGATAAAATATGCACACCATTAACATAGACTGATGGTTGTTACATTTTATGGTGAGGGCTATGCTATTGTTATGAAAATACCATAACACTCCCAATTTAAAAACACACTAAAAAGTGTAAAATTGCAAAAATAGCCATAAACTTTTATCCAAATTCCAAAATGTGTGAAACATTATATGCTTTTTAGAAGTGTATAGGTACACATAAAAGTGCAAATAAATTAATACTTTCAGTTTTGACCAAACAAAAAACTTTATTAAATTATGTCATATTGTTATAATACTAATAATTTTATGATTAATCTTCCAAGTTTAGATCAAGCTTTTGTTTAATCCCTTAAAGTTTAAGTATAGGTATCATTCTATTGGAGGTAATCACATTTGAGGTATTGTCATGCAATAAATGTGAGCACATCTTCCAGTGGAAATTCAAACTTTGGTTTGTTACATTATAAGGGACTAGTCTCTTCTACCAAACGTAACCCATTGATAATCCCTTAAAAGTTTAAAAAGTGTACCTCCATAGTTTTGTTATAGGGCCTAGGTCAGCACATGTGGGCCTCTTTGATTCGTTCTACTTCTTCCGTAATGTGTGGGCCTATGGGGTTTCAAGTGTGGCCCATTAATTCTTCTTCTCATTTAGGCTCTTTCTACAAAGTCCTTTCCAACGGAGCTCTACGAAAGAAGGCCCAACATGTGGGCATGTGGGAACTCTTAAAAATGGAGACATTATCATAGGCCATAGCTACTGTATTTCCTATTGTCAGCTTCTTTCATCACCTTTGGTTTAGTTCCATGTTGGAAGCACATCTAGCTCCATGTCTCTTTGGTGTACTATGCCAAGGTCTTTTTCAACACCCCAAGGGATACAGACGTCCTAAGTCATTGGATCTTTCTAATGTTCCGTTGTAGCGAGTGGTCACTCGATAGTTGTTCTGCGAGCTCGTACCTATGATGTTCTCATGGTCAAAAAGGAACATTTGGAGGCCAAAGGACTTTATAGCTTGGTAGTATGAAAGCTCTCTATAGAGAGGTTACGGTGCAATCTTGCATGTAACTTCAATCTGTTAGTGTATGTCCCTTTTTAATTTAATTTAATTGTTTTTTCTAACAAAAGGGGAACCCTTGGAGGTGTCATGTTAAGCTTAGGTTTAAGCCTTCAAAAAGCTTAGTAAAACTTGAAGTTTTTTTACCGGTCTACTTATAATGTAAGCCTTTAAATAAGTTTTAACAATTAGGGTTTAACGGCTTTAAATAGGCTTAAATGCCTATAATTTAAAACTTACAATGTGGTTATAATAAAATTAATTATTATAATTTAATAAATCTAAATTAAAATTAATTCAAAAAGCTATGATTTGAGTTTTAAATTATAGAGAACCAATCCATTATGATAATTTAATAATTTCAGTTTTTAAACTTAAATGAAAAGTGATAAAAAAAAATATAAATATAGCATAGACACTAGAGCTGGCAATCAGGACCTGGGCCTAACAGGGTCGGCCCTCCAGGACCTGGAGTAAGAAAAACACCTGTTTTTCAAAGCTCGGCCCGAGAGGTCCAAGGCCAGGGCTGGCCCGTAGGGTCTGGAAATTACTATTTCAAATTTTAACTATTTTTCCTCAACTTTTTTTTTAAAAAAATATAATTAGTAAATTATAACACGAATCATCCAATAAATAAGCACAGTCACTAATTCATAATCAAAAGCAAACTATGTTTACAAATAACTCACATAAAACATAAAAAGCATATTACTAAACGACATTAGTACGATGACTATTATTGTCGTCATCTTTGTCACTATCATCGATTTTAACGACATTTGATTGTTCTTCACTTTGAGTAGTAGCCCCTGGCTCATGAGTAAGAATATCATGAAATTCTTCTCCGCATCATGAACACATCCATAATCTTTATTTGTAACAAATAATAAAACAAATCATAAAATTAGAGTATAGTTATTATGTATTTGTAGTTAATTGGATAAATAACTCTATAACAAATACAATATATATATATATATATATATATATATATATATATATATATATATATATATATATATATAAATTAATTAATAAATTTAAAAAGGAAAAAAAGAAAAAGCTAAAGTGAAAAGGGCCTACATGGCTGGTCCGAGGCCCTCCAAGGCCAGCCCGTTTAAGCCCGAGGCCCGTCAGGGCTAATTTCAAATATCTCGTCCATTTTTCAAGCCCGGCCCTTAAAGGGCCAGGGCTTAAACGGGCCGGCCCGATGGGTCTGACCCGTTTTGCCGGCTCTAATAGACACATATAATTATATTATGAAATGTTTAAATATACCAGGCCTAAAGGCTTACAGGCCAAGCCTTCATAAAATAAGCATAACCTGTTTATATATTTAGGCTTCTAAATAGGTCTTAGCTTAGTCTTTTTGTTAAATAGATCAGGCTAGTCCAGGCCCTAACCAAGCCAGGTTGTAAGCCATCTAATAGAACCTTGCCTATTTTCACTGCTAATGGAAAGTCTTTTTTTAATGCACTGTTTAGTTTAGTTTAATAAATTGTCTAGTTAAAAAAAGTATTAAATATTTTTCTACCTATATTTAATAAAGGTAGTAAGGGAGAGAATAGAAATTAATATGATATTGCAATTTAGTATAAATGATAATATTGAGATAATATTGGAAATCAAACCATATGACAATTTTAATGCTTTACAGTTTGTTATTTATATGTGTGAATTATTAAGAAAATGACTTATATTGGAGATTTAAAAGAATATGTGTTTAAGAAGTGAGAGAAATTTTTTGTTTTACCCCAACATGAAATTTTCAGGCTTGTTTGAGTTGGTACTGGAAAAACACGTTTAAGTAAATCGAGACAAAACTCTTCTCACAAACTTACCTCATATACTGTAAATTTTGTCAGAAAAGCAACTTCTACCATTAATCCAAACAAACATTGAATCTCTTACTACTAAAAAATATTTTCCACCCAGATTAATATGATAGTCCTTCAGGTCAATAAAAGAAAAGAAAAGAAATTATAGTCCTTCTTGCATCAAAATAAATATTTATTTTATACCTAACACTCTTAAAATATTGAAAATGTGATATCAGCTGTGAGGAATAATGGCAAATAAAAAAAACAAAAATGGAGATTATTGATTAATAATCTGGGGACGAACAAATTTGAGCATTGACTATAGATAACACCGATTTCACTTTTTGTTTTTTCTCCCAATTAAAAAAATATATATTTGTAAGAAAAAAAGCACATAACTCTGAAAGAATACATTACATCATTGAAGCATATAACAAAACAGAAAATACTAACACTAAGCAATCGCCACCAATTATTAAGGATGTTTTTTTAGGATGACGTTGGACACTGGGCTGGTTTCCCCGTCCCAGAAAATTACAGAAGGGGACATAATTGGTGGGGATATTCAGGGGTTCGGGGGCAGCGCCCCCAAATTTTTTTTTTTTAAGAAAAATTTTAAATGTATTAAAACAACAAAGAATATAAACAAGAAAAAAAAATATCAAAAAAATATTTATGAAATCAAGTGAATACGATGACATAATAAGAGAGACAATTATTTTACAAACGCGTCATTTAGAAAAGTAAGGCTAAAAATCTTGTTAGAAATAAATGCGATTCATAAATTCTGATGAAGGGTGGAAGACTAATAAGTTCAAATCATATGTTTTAATAACAAAAGTATATTACGATAAAAATAAATACTGAATCATTGTTAAAGCCTTGTTTTTTGGAATTATATCATAATTGTCTTATTATCAATCTTTATCAAATACATCTTTTTCAATATAAAGACTAAACAATCATTCAATCATTCATTCCCATCCGATTAAAGACTGATTTTGATGTATTAAAGGTGAACACTTAATTTAAAGATTAACAATCATTCAAATATGCATTTTTATTTTTAAAAATAATACTTAAATTCAAGGGGGCACTCCCCCCAACCCAACACTTGGGTCCGCCAATGGGTTTCCCAAAAAAAAAAAACAAAATTTTTTCATATAAATGTTTTATGCGATATTAAAAATAGATAAATCTTGCCCCCAACTAACAGTTTAGCAAACGTTGGTCTTTTCAAATGACAAATGTTTGAGTGTCGAGTTAGTGGAAGCTGAAAATTTCTCCCACATATCAAAGTTTCAAACCTAACATGCTCTATATAAGCGTCTGTTTTTTCATTTGAAAAAGAAGCTTCCATCAACAGCAAACGGAGTGTGAATGGGATCGTGTGCTGATAGGGGAGAACAGTTTTTGCCACACGCAAGGGGAATATGGCTATGGAGGGAGGGAGGACTTCTGTTGTTGATGGAAGCTTTTTTTTTTTAAAAAAAAAAAAAAAAATCAGATGAGAAAACGGAATATAAAGTATTAAAATTAAATCTAAATAATTTAAAATATTTTCTCAACAATCAATGTCGTAGGAAGAAGAGAGCACTTCTAGTTAGTCTTGGAAAAAGTGACATGGACACATGGTACAGACATCATGAGATTGATTTTTTTTTTCTTTTTTCCATCGTCATAAGATTGAATTTAAGGGACCCTAGTAATTGAGAGAACATTAATGTAGCTGTGACTTGTTGAATTAAATTTGAATATTTGATATTTTTAAAAGTAAAAATTGATATATAGGAGTAATTAAAACAGTTCAAAACTTTAATAGAATTACAAATGAGAGAAACTTCAGTTGGGGGAAAGCCATCGTTTATTTAAGGGGGAACCTTATGTATAAGGAACTTTGAAATATGATAATTAAAATATAGTAAATGACTTAATTCCTATGAAGTTCTTATGGATTATTCTGGAATTCAGATTTTATTTTTTATATGCCATAATTGTCCCTCATAAAATTAGTTGTTTCTAGCTTAGTAGTACGTAGTTGTTGTTGTTATTTGATGAATTAAAATTATTACTTATTAAATTGTTGTTGTTGTTGAAATTCAGTAAGAAATTTTTGTGGCAGTAACTGTAATTGGTTCACTGTATTAGTTATTGTTGTCATTTTTTAAATTAAAGTTATTATTTATTAAACCGATGTTGTCATTTTCCAGATTTTAAATGAAGAACAAGTGGGTAATTTGGTTTCATAATTCAATTCTTTTGGTAATGAAGTCATTTTAAAGTTCTGAAGTTTTTTTATTTAAAGTTTTGAATTAAGATTTGCATATTTTGAAAATACTTTTCTGTCTTTTACATTTTATTTAATTAATCTATATATTTTAGGGAAAATGATAAAAAAATACAAGTTGAATTTCAAAATTCTGATTCTTAAAAGAGTAATGAGATTAACAACAACAGTAAAGCAATTAACAACTCGTTTTATTGTGAAATCACTTATTTAAAATTTTAAAATTCAATTGGTATTTTCTTATCATTTTCCCTATATAATCTCTCTCCCTCTCACACATCTATGTGTTTATATATATAATAAATGGAAAATACTTAGATCAAGTTCTTTACATCTATTCCATGATGTTCTCCAATAACATGTGTCTTATTTTTTAATTATTACTACCTAAAATTCTTAATTATAAGAAATTTAGTTGACTTTTTTGGAAAGATTAAGGAAGCTAAATAAGTTACTTAATCATTTCATATGTTGTGTTTTCTTAGATTATACTCCCTCCGGTCCTAATTATAAGACATAGTTAACTTTTTTTGGAGAAATTAAAGAAGCTAATTAAATTATTTTAGAGTATTTTTATTTTTATTTTTTTCTTCAAACCAATTAGTTTGACTAATAAACTAATAAATAATCTAAAGATACACAACATATGATATGATTAGGTAACTTATTTAGCTTCCTTAATCTCTCCAAACAAAGTCAACTATGTCTTATAATTAGGACCGGAAGTAGTATATTAGTTTATTAGTCAAACTCTTAGTTTGAAGAAAAAAATAAAAATACTCTAAACTAATATAATTAGCTTCTTTAATCTCTTCAAAAAAGTCAACTAGCTCTTATAATTAGGACCGGAGAGAGTATCATTTAACTATAAATACATATGAAAAAAATAGAATACATGTTTATGTGTAATTGAAAAATTTGATGTAATGAATATAAAAAACTTGATGTAAATATGACCCATAATAAATTTATAAAATGAAACCGAAAAATTCGTCATTCACAGCCTGTTTCTAAAATTAACTAGCTTTGAAGAGACACGCGAAGACTTGAGTTGGGACTTACCACTTGAGACTTGGGTTTCATTTAATAGCGGGGGGCTTTTTGGGGATTGCCGAAATGTGGGTCGCTGGAACGTGGACGTGAGGGATATAGAATATTGGTACGTATATTGTTATAATTATTTATTCCCAATTGACAAGTCAAACACGTTACGAGCCCATTTTATAATTATTTACGAGTAGTTGTAAATATTTTATTCCAATATTATATACTAAGCTCCGATCCTAATTATAAAATCTAGTTGACTTTTTTTGGAGAGATTAAGGAAGCTAAATAAGTTATTTAATCATTTCATTTGTTATGTATCATTAGATTATATATTAGTTTATTAGTCAAACTAATTAGTTTGAAGAAAAAAATAAAAATACTCTAAAGTAATTTAATTAGTTTCCTTAATCTCTTCAAAAAAGTTAACTATATCTTATAATTAGGACGGAAGAAGTAAAAATTATACGGAGTATTTATTAATCCCAATGTCCTGATATTCTTCTTCCCTTCTTGAGTCAACGGATCTCCCCTCTTCATCATTCTTCCTCCTCATCTAACCGATCGACATCTTTCTTGTAAATCACACTAGAATATAAAATATGCAATGAGGCTTTTTACAATAGATGTTGCAGAGATTATATTAGATAGAAATGTACTGATGTCATTTTTGTAAATAATTTTTACATTAGAAATGAGTGAGTTAAAACAACAATTAGTGTAGATAGTTATTTAAATTAACTGCGGTAAAAAAAAAAAGAGAGGCACTAATGCTGGCTTTCTAAGAAAAAAACTGATAAAGATTAATATTTAGTTTAATTAAAAACATAGTCAAGCCTTTGATATTTAGGAGCATTTTTCTAGTGGTCACTTTCCACCAACCCTTAGATGAAATTTTGAACGGCCAGGATTTAGCATGCTATGAAATTATTATTAAAACATGAAACTATGAAAAATAAATAAATAAGTTTGAATGAAAAAATATTGTATAATAATGGAAAATTAGTATTTACTAGTAAAGGTTTATGTGCGTTCATACCTTTTTTAATTATATATAAAAAAAGGAATTTATGTAAATAATAAGAAAAATAAAATTATTCCTATCAATGCACCAAATGGCCAAAGTACCAAACACGTTTCCCCCCTTTCCAGCGGAAGAAGAGAAAATGGGAAATGAAGAGAAAAAAGAAACACTTCAGTGGGACCCACGTGACCCCGCTCGTTGCCTGAACGCAAAAACCGTGTATTACAGAGAATTCCATAATACGCTTAGCTTAGCTGTAGCTGGCTCACCACACACACACACTATATATATAGAAGCGTGAAAGAATTGTCTCGTTCATCTCTTGCCATTAAAGAAAACGCACCTCTGTTCCATTCTGTTAGATTCACACTCTCTCTTCCTTCTTCTTCTTCTCCTCTCTTAGCTTCATCACAGACAGCTAGATACTGATAAATCCGGAGAAAGAAGATCGAAGAAGAAGAAGAGCGAGATTGTTTCAGCTTCATAAACAGATAGATATTGAATCAATCAAGAGCCGACAAAGAAGAAGAAGATCAGTAAGATTAATTGTTCCGCTACTGTTATATTAATAATCTCTCTCTCTCTCCCTCTCCCTATATTAGCTTCATCTACGTTAAAACAGATACAGATCAGAGTATTCTGGAAATTGACTACTGTTAGATTAATACTCTCTCTCTCACAGCTTCATCAATCTTAAAACAGATACAGAGTATTCTGGAAATTGACTACTATTAGATGAATACTCTCTCTCATCTCTCTCTTAACTTCATCAAAAATTAATCAAGGGAAGACAAAAGATAAGAGAGAGTATTCTGGAAATTGAATACTGTTAGAGTAATATTTTATCGGTTTTTCAGCTTTCATGATAGGAAGAAACTGAGTTATTTATTAAGAGCAAAGGAAGAGGATCGAATTGAGGCCGAAGCATCATGCATACAGGTAACAACTGGGGCGGATCGTTCGAAATAGGCAACGACATTCATGGAGGACCGTACAATTCGGGACCGGCGGATCAGTACGAGACGACGGAGTGGGAGGACAAAGGAGCAGCATCACGGCGGCACCATATTCAGAGTCAAAATCAAGATCTGGATGAGATGCAACAGAGTTGGCTGTTAGGGCCGGAGGATCCGAAGAAGAAGAAGAAGGAGTATGTGGATTTAGGATGCATTGTGTGTAAGAGGAAGATTTTGAAATGGTGTATCGTTACAATTCTCATCGCCTTCATCGTCATCGGTCTTCCCATCATTATCGCTAAGTCGTTGCCCAAACACAAGGCTAAACCTGCACCGCCTGATAATTACACTCTTGCCCTCCACAAGGCGCTTCTCTTCTTCAACGCTAAAAAATGTACGTCCTCTCTCTCTCTCTCTCTAGTCTGACTCCATTACGTAATTTTCAATTCATTTATTAATTTTTTATAAATTATCACATGCTAAGTTAAATTTAATGACATGCACAATCTGAGCTTAAATTTAATGTAGGATTACCTTATGTCCTTAATATAAGAGTTAGTTAATTTCTTTTTTTAGAATCGGAGAGATTAAAAAAACTAAATATGTTTTAAATAATTTAATACAATTTATTTAATTTTCTTATTCTCTAAAAAAATTAACTAACTATTATATATATGGAGCAGAGGAAGTATAATTTACTTAAGTTTACGGAGGATATTTTAATAATTTTTTATGTATTTTAAAATTATTTATACAAAATATTAGAAGACACACCGATAAATGTTGAATTGATGCGTTACGTTTACACCGACCTCAACATGATGCATGCTTTGCTATTTTATATATTTATTCAAATGATTATAGAATTATGGTTACGTTGCTTGTCATGGAGTTGCGAGGAAGCATCGAAAAACTAAAATGTAAATGACAAAAAAACTATTTATCTTTCTCTATGTGGCGTCAGGAGTATAGGAGTTGATGATATTGCAAAATTCATCAATTATACGACAAAATTAACTAGTTGAAATTATTGGCAGCAATTAATTATTTAAAACTTTTTAATAGACAATCAATTTATAAATGGGAAAAACTCTTATTATATGTATTGACGATAAAGCACACAGTCTTATAGTACTACTTGGTATTTGACTTGCACTTAATTACTGTGTCCAAGTAAGATCTGGCCAGAGCCAAACTATTATATATGGATGATGATGATCATATAGGAATGTAACAAGAATATTATCCATATGTATACAGCCATATGGATGATTATTTGAAAATGTATAGATACAAATTTTCTATAAAATAAAATATTATTGAATACTTTACTGTAATTCATTTTTTTTTAAAAAAAATTATATCATTCGTGAACCTAAATGCATATTTGAAAAATTTAATTTAATATAAATTTTTTAAGACTACAAAAAAAAATAAATGATTTTAACATAATTTAAGAAAATCATTGCAACAAACAATTAATTTTATATATGCACGTTGTCATCATGCTGTTGTATAAGTAAACTGTTGATGGGATCCAGTGATTAGAAAAAAAAGGTTGTTGTTAGTGTTGATACTGAAATTATTATTACTATTATTTTATTTTTGCCATTCAGTTCAAAGAAAGACTACGTTTAGCTCACAGCCTTTGACTTGTTCTAAAAGGTTAATTTTTTAATTGTAGGGCTAAAACTAAGAAATTTGTATTATAGTCATGAAAGTATTTTGATTGGTTCCTTGTCATTATCATAACCTACTGCCGATTAATTGTTTTAGAACTTATTTCAAATTAGTCCTCCAATGGGTGTTGACAATTAATTAATTTGACATAGTCAAAATACTTATATGAAAACGAAATGCTAATGGCTTTTCGCGTTATGAAGCTTTTGCTCTTTATAGTACTCTCTCCGGTCCTAATTATAAGAGCTAGTTGACTTTTTTTGGAGAGATTAAGGAAGCTAATTAAATTACTTCAAAGTATTTTTATTTTTATTTTTTTCTTCAAACTTATTAGTTTGACTAATAAACTAATATATAATCTAAGAAAATTTAATACGTGAAATGGTAAGAACTTATTTAGGCTTCCTTAATCTCTCCAAAGAAAGTCAATTTGGTTTCTTATAATTGTGACCGGAGGTAGTATATAATATATATGTAGCAGCTGGCTTTATACTCATACAGCTACACGATCTTGACTTTAAAACTTATAATTGATCGGTGGTCTTATTTAAAGAAGGTAGTACTATATATTGTCATCAAAGTAAATAGAAATTATAATACCATAATGTAACCGGTTCAGAACCTTCCTCGCTCCTCCCTTCCTATTCTCTTTAATTTTTTTTAATCATAAGATCAACATTTGAATAGTTTAGATTTTATTTTTTATAAAATTATATTTAAATAATATATTATAAAAATAAAAATGATTAATTAAATACAAATTACTAAATTTAATATGAATAATTCAAAACTATAATAAAGAAAATAAAAATAATATTTTGTATAAAATTAAATTTAAATAATTCAAATGTTGATCTCATGGTAAGGGAGGAGGAGGAGGAGTTCCAAACAAGTAAGTATTATCATATTTCTAATTTTGTTTGTTTTAGGAAAAAAAATAATGTTATTAAAAATTTAAAAACCAATTTTTTTTTTTTTTTTAAAAAAATCAGAGTATTAGATTCTCAAAGGAATGTGAACTGGCTAGTTTATGGCGTCGAGAAAAATACATTATTGGGATCGAATCATGTGAAATCTCTCTTGTATCTTTTTACATGACATCTTTCTTGATGAGTTGCCTCAATAATATAAGTATTTAATTAGGGGTGAGATGAGCTTGATCCACCACCTACTATGGAATCAAGCCTATCTATCAAGGTCATTAAATTAAATTAATAGATTATATTATTTAATCCATTTGACTTGATTAGATGGTTATATGTAGGGTAGAATTATGTTATTCTAAAACATGTATGGAGTAACCATACAGTTGGATCTAATGGAATAATATAATCTTTCACATAGTGAATTAATGTTTGAATTTTTATTGAGAGAAGTATTCATATTTATTAGTACTTGACAGTGGCTTAAATAAGATTGCCTCCACCATAATGATACTTGTGCAGTTGTGCTTCCAAAAAAAGAAAAGAAAAAAGCTTGGAGTAGCTCGATATAAATTATATATGTAGAAGTATAAACAAAACTAAAACCTTTTTTTCTAGATTAAACATTTTAGTACTACCTAACAGTCACTCAATTAGAAGATTACTTATAATAAGAGGATATCCGTATACCTATAAAAAAAATAAGAATAATTACGGTGAAGAGCAGCATATAACCATGAGGATGCCGATTGCAAAACCTGTTTGTTTGGCAACAATAATTAAACTGAATATCACAAACTCATAAAAAGTGTGACACACATGCATTTTGAATTAATGTACATCTATCAGTCTTTTTTCCCTAAATTAAGGGGCTAATTTTATTTTCTGGTGTGATTAATGAATGAATGAAGCTGGGAGATTACCAAAGGGCAATGGAATACCATGGAGGAGCAACTCAGGGCTGAACGACGGAAGCGACGTACCAGAGCTGACAGGAGGATTGGTCGGAGGATACTACGACGCCGGGGACAACATAAAGTTCCATTTTCCGATGGCTTTCACGATGACGATGCTGAGTTGGAGTGTGATTGAGTATCGCCAAAAATACGAAGCCATTAATGAATACTCTCACACTCGAGAACTCATCAAGTGGGGTGCTGATTACCTCCTCAAAACCTTCAATTCTTCTGCCCCCAGAATTGACAGGATCGCTGCCCAGGTATTCTTTCATATTCTTTCTATTACTTAATGTAAAACTTGTTCACTTAATTTAATTATATTAAGAAAGTTAGTTAAGTTATTTAATATAAGACATACTTTTTCTAAAATATTCTAATCATTTTTTTTTTTTTTACTTTCCTCCATCTCTCTTACTTAATTATTTTTAAGGAGTATCAATAAGGGTAAATTATGAAAACATCAACAAATATAAGAAATATATCTTACATTTATTGAATTTATGATCAAGATCAACTCTTCAAATAAGTTATATATTAAATATCAAAGTATCACCTAGGAGGAAGAGAGATTTCGCCTTGCCCTTAGATCGTGGGTGAACCTAACCCCTTTCTTAAAATTTTTGTATAAAAAAAAGATCAGAGAGAGTAATAATTATCACTACTACAAAAATGCTAAAAAACAACCTAAATAAGACCCAATTAACGTCCCTTTACAGAGGGACGTCTTGGAGAGGGTAGTCGAAATTTTGCCAATTGGCGACGACGATTTAAAAAAATCGTCGACTTATTAAGCGACTGATCGTGTCGCCTTATTAAGGCGACCTGATTCTAAATTCAGGTCTTCATGTATAAGGGATCCCTTATATCAGCAATATCCCTTCGACTCCCATTAAAACAATTAACACATGGACAATAATACATCCCATTTTTTGTGGCCATATTCCTTCTAGCAAATTCAATAAACTCTTCCACCCTATTCTCATATTCTTCACTAGTTCTCAAAGCATTCATCCAACTATGACCCATTTTATTGCCACCTAAGACATTTCCAACAACACTTAGGTTTATAACAATTTCAAGAACGACATGCTTTTTTCTCAATCTTTTTTTAAAAAAATTGGCAGCATTTCCCCTTACAAGTAAGACATTCCAAAATTTCAATAACAAACAATTTCAGCTTCATTCAATAAAACTTACTAACTAGGGCAATTCAGATCAACATAAGCTATTAATTCCAACAGTTTCATCAATACAAAATATAAAAATATAGCTAAATTGTCTAAGTCATCAACTATAAATTATGGACTTCTAAGCATCTTTATTCATACAACAAAGTTTACCTAGTTCAATGCACATCAACAAAAAAAAAAAACAATATTTAACTATAATTACCTCAATTTTAAATTCTGATGCTTGAAATTTATTTTACTTTATTCAACTTAAAAACAACAACAATAGATGTGAGTTGTTGTCGTGACCAAGTCACTTTACTCAAAAGGGTTATTAGCTTCCCGAAGTCAAAAAAGAAGTAATCACGAGAATGCAAAACATAGATGTTGTTACTACAAATTTTTTTTAAGGAGAGAAATTGGGTTCAACTAAAAAGTATTTTCAAATTCAATCGGGCATATTCTATTTGTATACCTCACTAGGGGCACATTCAACATTCAAAATTCAACCGGATGACAACATAGGCATGTAAAATAGCGAAAACTTAGCACATTGCAGCTTGATGCAACCATGATATGGCTAGAACATGTTGAATTGAAAATAGGCAGCAAGAATGCAAAACACACATCAGCAACATTTATATCACAACAACAAAATAACACAAGAACAAAATAAAGCCCCACAAATTGCAACAGGGCACAACCATTGAAGGAAACTCAAAGTCTTGATTTGTGATACAACACATCAGGTCGTAGTATGATACACCTGCGAAATCTCTTTGACCACAAATTCCTAGTATATATCATTTAACAAATATCTCATGTGCATCTTTCAAGCTTGACCCAACAAATCTCTTTGACCACAAATTATTAGCCCCAATCTAATTGTTATTTTCTCATATGTCCAGCGCATACAACGCAGCAACAACAAAAAGAAATACGCAACTTCAATCTACACCCACATCCACACAAGTTTAAGAAATTAATAGAACTTGAGCATGCCTAAAAGCTACACCGAACCAACAAATTGGGGAGAAACATGTGTTTGGCATACCTCAAGCACCACTTGCAGCAAAGAAGGAGGAAGGACTGGCAGCACACCCTTCACTGACGAAATTACAAGGGAGGAAGAAAAGGATGATGCACCACCGCTATAACCCAAACACAGAAGATTCACAAAACCAAGGAGGAAGAAGCCAAGCTTAAAGCTTCCTGAAGCCACGAAACAAAGCGAGCACACAACATATATGGCAGCGAATCAAGAACAGAGGAAAGAAACAGCAGCAATTTTTTACCCGGAGAAGACGGACTCCGGCTGCGAACGAACAAACGACGGTGGCGGCGCGCGAACGAAAAGGATGAAGGAAGAGAGATGAACAAAGGGCTGGGTTTCACAAAGCCCACAGTCGATTTGCGCGGCGCGGTGGAGGTGGAGGTGGCGACGCCTGCGAAAAGGGAAATGACGGCTGGATTTGGGGAAGGAGGCGCGGAGATGTGAAATGACGAATGATTTTATCGCGCGAGTGAGAAGTGTAACTGAGCCCTATTTATGTTTTAAAATGATAATTGGCGACCTGAATGTAAAATCAGGTCGCCAATTTTAAAACATTGGCGACCTGATATATATTCAGGTCGCCAATATTCAGAAATTGGCGACCTGATTTGTTAATCAGGTCGCCAATTTTCTGATTAACAAATCAGAAAATTTCTGAATATTGGCGACCTGAAGATAAAATCAGGTCGCCAATTTTCTGAATATTGGCGACCTAAAACTAAATAAGGTCGCCAATTTTATAACATTGGCGACCTAAAGGTAAATTAGGTCACCAATTTTCTGAATATTGGCGACCTGAAAATAAATCAGGTCGCCAATTTTTTAAAATTGACGACATGAAGGTAAATCAGGTCTCCAATTTTCTTAATATTGGCGACCTGAAAGTAAATCGTCGCTAAAAATGAATTTTATTACAAAAAAAAAATAAATACCATGGCGCCAAACAAAAAATTCTCATATTCCCCATGGCGGGAAGCAATTAAAACGTCCTGAAACTTTGTTAGAACACCAAACATCAATTTATAAGACCTAAACTATAATTCAGGACGTTGAAGGCTTATTTTCCTTATATATAATTACAAGAATACCACTACCTTCATTTTTTACTACCTGTTTCTTAATAAGGACGTTTTTGAGTGTAGTAATATCCATTTTTTGTAGTAGTGTATCTTGATTTAGATTCCTTAAAGGACAATTTCATGTGAAAACGGGCATTATATTGATAGGATTTAGATTTATTAAAGATAAAGCTATCAAACTCACATTAGTTAATAGAGAACTTGTAAATATTTTGTAGCAAGGAATGAGTTAGTGATCCTAAATTCCTAATTGGTCTTAATTCATAGGTTAAAACTTAAAATTGTGGAGGCATGTGTTGCCCCAAAGAGTTTTGACAATTTAATTATTGTCTTCGTTATGATTTGTTGGGATGATCAACGAATGATTTTCATGGACTTGTGCGTTTAATGAGCTTTTCTTTAATACTCTCTAGTGTCTTTTATAATAACATAACTTTCCAAATGTTTTTTGTTATTAAATTCTATATAAAATATATAAGTGACATTTTAATATTTTATGGGCATGAAAAAAAAATACAGTTTTAAAATTTTCACAATTTTTTTAAAAAGAAAACCACGACTGCACAATTTTAAATTAAAGTTTTTTTTTTTTTTGCACATGCCTATAAATTGTTAAAATATCACATATTTTATGTAGAACCTGTTGGTAAAAAAAGGAAAAAACATTAAAGAGAGTGGGAAGACATTACAAAATATCACATATCCTACCTTGCAATGTTGTATTTCAGGCTGGCGTAGCCAAGATAAATGCAACAGCACCAGACGATCACTACTGCTGGGAGAGACCAGAAGACATGGACTATCCACGTCCAACCCAAATGATAACCGCGGGCCCTGACCTCGCCGGAGAAATGGCGGCGGCATTAGCGGCGGCATCCATAGTGTTCCGAGACAACACTTCCTATTCCCAAACCCTCGCCAACAACGCCGCGAAACTCTACGTTTTCGCACGAGACAGCGGCAAGAGATCCTCGTACAGCCGTGGGAATCCAAACATAGAACCCTATTACAACTCTTCAGGCTACTTTGACGAGTACATGTGGAGTGGTGCATGGTTGTTCTATGCCACAGGAAATTCGTCGTACCTCAATTTGGCGACGAATCCTTCGGTGGCGAAGAATTCGAAGGCGTTGCTTATGGTTCGAGATTTGATTGTTCCCAGCTGGGACAACAAGTTACCTTTAGCTATGTTGTTATTGACGAGGTTAAGGATTTTTCTGAATCCCGGCTATCCTTATGAGCAGATGTTGGGCATGTACCACAATATCACTGATCTTACCATGTGCTCTTATCTTCATCAGTACAACGTCTTCAACTTCACTAAAGGTGAGAATCACTTCAATATATTGTCTTCAATTTTATATTTTCATTACGTACAACTAACATGTGGATTAGCTAGCATCAATAAGTATCAAACTTACTTTCCTTATGCTACAATCATTTGATATTCAGGAATTATTTTCTTCACTTTATTAATTGAAATATAAACCAGGTTATGTTAGTTGAATAAGTCATAAACTCAATGGGTTAGAACATTTGATTTGACTATATATTACTCCCATATCAGTTTGAGTCAGTGAGATCTTATTAAACTAAGTTTCTGAGTGGCAATATGTAATTTATCACAAAACTGAGCATTTTATAGAAACTCATTTTGAAAACCTGTCTCAAATTGTCCAATTGGGTTGTTTTGTACGTATATATTTTAATTTCTTTATTTCCTTCATATTCCCCATCTGATTATCGCAAAAGCATAGCTCCTAAATACTCTACACACACACTATCTCTCATCCTTAATATAAGACCCAGTTGATTAATTTGAGAAGATTAATGAAGTAAAATGAACTACTTAATTATATTGTATGTTACATGACACATAATCTCTTCAAAATATATGTGTATTATTAGATTATATACTAGTTCTAAATATGAAAAATTCGTTTGGAGAAAATGATAAATATAAATACTATAAATTATTTTATTTAGCTTCTTTAATTAATTTCTCCAAATTAATTAGTCAACTGAATCTTGTATTAAGGAATAAATAGCTGATACTTGGAGATGGGTCATGACACTTCTATCCTGATTAGTTAGTCATTCAATCCATGTGGGTCTGAGATCTGATCACTTCCCCTCTTTATTAGGGATTTGTTTATTATGTTGCTATTATTGTTAATTACTTGACAAGAGTATAAGATGGTGAGATGTACGTACGTGTTGCAGGAGGATTAATACAGTTGAACCACGGAAACCCACAAACTCTGCAATATGTAGCAAATGCTGCTTTCTTGGCTTCACTATATGCAGATTACAATGAAGCCGCAAGAGTCCCTGGATGGTACTGTGGCGGTACTTTTTTCGCAAACAAAGTTCTCAAGGATTTCGCTGCCTCTCAGGTAATTAATCAGTTGTTTCTTCCAATATTATTAATTATCAGTGTAAATTACTTACATTAATTCCTTATATATAAGCCTCAGAAACAGGGGAAAAACTAAAATCACTACTTTTGGTTTTTCCAAAGTTATTTTGAACCTTTTTTGTTTTTCCCTTTAAGAATCTTCATAATCACTCTGTAAAACAAAAAATACAAACTAAAAATAAATTACAGAATCCATCTCTAAGTTTTACTAAAGTTGAGCAGATCTCTCTTTTATTTATAAGAGAATTTTATTTATTTTATAAACAGAGAAGAAGTTTGCATGATTTTAACAAAAGTTTACATAAAATTTACGTTAATTCTATTGAGAAAAAACATTTTTTCATATTAACTTTATATGTGTGTGTGTGTGTGTTTCTAATTTATTGATATAATGCCTTATGCATTATATATAGACTCTCCGCAATCTTAAGTACAAGTTACTTTTTTAAGTATTAGAATTAAAAACATAAATCACTTTTATATCAACTGTAAACTTGGGAAATTTTTTGACTTGGAATGAAATAATTTTAACAAATCTTTTTCATACGAGTAAGGTATATGTAATTGTAACACACACACATACTTGCATACATATATATTCGTATGAAAAGTATTTATGTGTAGGCTCATGTTTAGTGGTAATAAGTAGAATTTGTAGGCTCATGTTTTTCACAATTGTCCATGTGTAGTTTACAATAAATTATATATTACACAAATGTACATCATGTTTGGAATTAAGACAATTGAACCATATATGCAGCTTGATTTTTTTAAAAAAATTTATTAATTTGCAGCTTGATTACATAATGGGTAAAAATCCCATGAAGATGAGCTACATAGTGGGGTATGGAAAAAAATTCCCAAGACATCCGCATCACAGAGGGGCTTCCACACCAAATGACCATACCCATTATTCATGCACAGGAGGGTGGAAGTGGCGTGACACTTCACACCCCAATCCAAACACCATCACCGGAGCCATGGTCGGAGGACCCGATAAATTCGACCATTTTCGTGATGTAAGGATAGATTATGGCCAATCAGAACCCACTCTCGCTGGAAACGCTGGCCTCGTCGCTGCTTTGATTTCCTTGACGGTCACCAATGCAACTGATAATGGCGTTGACAGAAACACCATGTTCTCTGGTGTTCCGCCACTTGGGCCACCGAGCCCGCCTCCGCCAGCACCCTGGACACCTTGAGGTACAAAGAAGCTTGAGTTGAGCGTTAAGAATTGTTTTTGTATTTTTTTTTCCCCTGAAATTTGGTCTTTTGAGAGACAATGTGTTCATACTCAATCTCTTGCATATTCTTGTCTATGATTGAGTTATGAGTGTATCATATACCCATAATAATGCAGTTTCTTTTTCTTCCTTTTGTAACAAGTTTAGTTGGCCTCTAAGTCGATTATTTTAATTTTTTTTTTAAAAGAAAAAATGAAATTTGATCGAGTATACTAACTTAAAAATATGAGATTCATACACACGCATATACGTCAATTGTCTTGTGGCCTAATAGCTGCACGAAGCATGTAAGTGAGAAGTTGTGGTTCTAATAACTGTGTTGTTAGTGCTTACCCGTAAATCAGTATACACATACTCGCCCTCCATTCCTTGATATAAAGTTTAAATCCTCCTCTGATCCTTAATATAAGACTTATTTACCTAATTAGATTAGATTAAGGAAGTTAGTTGAGTTAGTTATGGCCTGTTTGGGGAAATCAAAACCTATGTTTTGCAACAAGTCTATCAAACACCCATCTTTTTTCTAAAAGCTATTCTGCACTCATAACATAGGTTTTGGCCCCAAAACCTATGTTTTCCAAACTCCACATTTTTTTGTTTTAACTTTCAACTCTCTCTGCAAAGTCCAAAACAAAAGTGGGCCCCACCATCATTGCAGAAACCCCAAAATGCCCTCCATTATATCCATTGAAAACATGTACCTCTTCTCTCTCCCAACACATTCGTTCTCGTTCTCTCTTCTCATCTTCATCCTCTCTTTTCCGGTCGCCCAATCTCATCGTCTCTCTTCTCATCTTCATCATCTCTTTGCTTCTCTAGTTTGTGTTCTCGTCCTGTCTCCCGATCTCGTCCTCTCGCTTGTTCATCATCTTTGCTGCATTGTTCTCGGCTTCAATCTCTCATGTTGGATCTTTGGTCGATCCAGAAATTGGAGCTGAAATACTGGGGTTGTTGAAGGTAAGCAATCATTTCTATGATCTATTATTTCATTTTGTCTTGTTATTTGTCAAATTTTTTCCATCCTCGCCAGTTTCAGGTTTAGTCCAAATTGTCGGTTGATCTTGAAAATTTCAGTTTTTTAAAAGTTTGTTGTTGTCTTCTTCCAGCTGTGATCTTTTCCGGTGGGTTATTGGGAGATCCGACATCTTGTAGCTGTTTGCTACTCTGGGTTGCTAGTGTTGACTTTTAAAACAGAAGGAAAAAAAATACAAGTCTGAACAATGAGCTTGCTATTATTCCCTTTTGTATTGTTCCCATTGTTGTTGATTATAGCTGAAATTCAAACTTTGATTTACCCCTGAATGAAATTTGTTTTTTGTCCTGGTGGTGTACTTTGTTTGGTCAATGAAATTCAAAGAGCTAATATGCTATTGCAAACATCGGATGAGTATTGAATATTATTTCAAAACATGTAGGAGAAGGCAGTCCCTCCCTTAACTGAAATTTCTTGTTTTAAGCAAGACCTATGCGAAGATTTATTGTTTTTGCATTTGTAGAATGTGAAATCCAAGGTTCTGAAACTCGGACCGGTTACTGAACCGGTGGAGGTAATGGGTTAAGGGTCAGTGGGTTAGACTAGAATCAAATCGGGGTCGATTCGGTATTAATTAAAAAATAATTTAATTTAAATAGATAAAAAAAATCATATTTTAATAATAAAAAACATTTTATAATTAAAATGTATGTGATTATATGTAATATAATATTAATATTTTTGAAAAAAAGAGATCTTGAAGATCTCTCTCATTGAAGATTGAACACGATATGCCTAAATCCCGGACGTGTCGAATGAATAGCAAAAGCAATAAGTGGTGCTAGTCTCACCTTTAACTCTCTCTCTCACAAAGCGGTATGAGAAAAAACAATAAGTGGTGGTATGGCCGAATTAATATAGTATCAGTCTCTCTCTCTTCTTCATCAGTTCATCGTCTTCTCTGAGCAAAAAAAGTTCATCGTCTTCTCTCCTCCAATCCTCCCTCAAACCGTCGACAATGGGTTTTTGGACCTTCATCGTCCAGCATCCCTTGTTCGACGATCTCCATCTTCCGTCTTTCGACTAAAGAAGCTCCGATAGTCCAACCTTCAATGAACCCACATCGTGATCTCCGTCTTCCGTCCAAAGAAAGCTTCGACCTTCGACAAACCCGGATCGCGAGCTCCTCCACCACCGTCGACACTCTCCCTCCTTCTCGTTCTCTTTCTCATTCATCAATTTTTTTTTCGTAAAAAAACCGATATGTTTTACTCTGACTCGGTCAACTCGAGACCCTGGTTTACCTCTAACTCGGACCGGCTTTCCCTCCGGTTCGTTGGTTTCCGGTCTGAACCGGCAAGCCGTCGGTTTTCATAACCTTGGTGAAATCATTTCTTTGGAAGAATGCAGCTTTTTTTCAGTAATTTTTTTGTTTTTGCACCTTTGAGGATTTATTGTTTTTTCACTAGTAGAATGTGATCGGTTTTTGCACTGGTAGAATGCAAATTTTCATTGTTTTTGCATTAGTAGCTATGCCAAGATTTCTTGTTTTAAGTAATCTGTTTGCTGTACTGGTAGTTATGTGAAATTTCATGAATTGTTTAGAACTTTTCATTTGGTTTGTAGATTTTTAAAGTTCTGTCTGTGTTCCATAATGAATTTTAATGAGTTTTGTGGTTTGTAATGAGTTTGGTGGTTTGTAATAAGTTTCAGTACAATGACTAAGAAAGCCTTTTGGGGCCAAAAAAACATAAAAGTGTTAATGGACTTGTGCATAATACAAGTACACAAAAGAACAAGGAAAACCACAAGCTTCACCAAGAATGGGTGGAAAGAAATTGGCCAAACCTTCATGATAAACACTGGGAAAATGTATGACAAGAGCCAGTTGAAAAACAAGTATGATTCCCTATGAAACATGTGGCAGTGTTGGGATAGGTTGCTTAATTATGGCCGATAATGATTGGTGGGAAAAGAATATTGCGATAAGTAATTACCTTTTTATAATGTTACATACACTACAAAAAAAACATCATTTGTAGCGATCACATATAACTGCTACAAATACCTATATTTGTAGCGGTTTAATACAAAACCACAACAAATTTGTAGCGGCAACGATGGCGCTAAAGCGCGGGCATGTTTGCGACGAACTTTGTAGCGGTGACAACAAAATAAACTGCTACAAAAATGGCGCCAGCTTGGCATGTAATGTCGTGAAGGTTTGTGGCGGTGACTTTATAGCAATTATAAGGAAATAATCGCTATAAAGTTGGTGCCATCCTTGGTGCATAACGACATGAACGTTGTCGTGGTGAAGTTTGTCGCGGTTATTGGTTATATGAAAATAACCGCTACAAAATGTGAAACGACACCATATATGTCGCGGTCAGGGAAAAGAGACGCGTTGACAGCGAAAAATCGTACAAATTTGTAGTGGTTATTACAATCACCGCTACAAATATTCATGCTATATATAGGGTGACTCAATCTGTACATCAGTTATAAATATTTAAAAATAATTAGATCTGCATTGTTATTGAATGAACTATCTCGGCTTGGTAGTTGAAGACATACAAATATCTGCAGCTCTCATCCTTAGGCCAATATGAGAGCTTCAGATATTTGCATATCTCATCCTTGAAGCCAAGGTAGTTCCTTCAGTTACAATCTAGATTTAATTATTTATTTGACGTGAAGACTTCTACTTTTCTGAAGATAGTCCAGCATGCAACCGAAGATTGGGTTCCAATATAGCTGCCTTTCTCTAATGAAAATATCTCTTATCAAAGTGAGTCAGTAATTTTTTTGTGGGAGATCGGCAGCTATACTTAATCCGAATCTTCACGGGCATGTTGGACTATTTTCAGTAAATAAATAAAATTTGTAGCTGTTTCACCAGAAATCGTATAAGGTGAATACGATTTTGTACTTCTTGACAAATATAATCTGTTTCGTTATTTTAAGTGGTTATTCTATTCTAGGTAATCAAGAACTTATTATTCTTAACTCTTGGGTTCAAGAATTCTTATATAACTTAAGCAACACAATAAAAGCTCATAATGATCAAATTATATCCGGTCTTGTTTCCACTTTTCCAGTCATTCTATTTACAATTTTGAAATATTGGATTTTCTGTTATTTAAATCGTGTATTTCTGTCACTTGTAGTGATTTATCATTCAATGAATGACTGAAAAAAGGATCCACTGATCCAATTCAAAAGTTTGTTATTTTGTACAAAAGTGTGTTATTTTGTAGCTGTTTTATCGCAATAACCGCCATAGAATGTCAAAGGTAAAACATTTAGTAGTGGTTATGTAACTGCTACAAATTGTCACTATGAACGAGGCAGTTAGTAGCGGTTTATGTCTAACCGCTACAAATTAACTAACATCTGTAGCGGTTTTTATGTATAACCGCTACAAAATGACGTGGCTTTTAAACCGCGCCTCCCCTCATTTCAAACCACCCAAGGTTTGAGACGTTGGCTTTAAACTTTTCATTATCTCTTACTTTTTACTTAAAATCTAGGAGTGATGGTTTCTAAAGGAAATGGAGGGAAAGGCAAAGAGGTTGCACGCAGTAGAGTGCCTCTAAGAGGCAGTAGTAGTAAATGGGGTTGGAGTAGGGGGCATGAGGGTCAAAATATCCCTCCACCACATCATGGGGGTCAAAATATCCCCCCACCACCTCACAGGGGTCAAAATATCCTTCTGCCACCTTAGGTGGGGATCGACTTAGATAAGCTCTTCACCGATGAGCCAATCCCACCGTTGGAGACCTTAAGGGGGCACAAGTCGTACATCTTTCCGTCACCGACCTCGATGAAAATGAGGAGATTGAGATTAACATTTCCATAGCCGAGGCGGAGTGGTTTCTTGACCAGGAGAACGAGCGAGACCAAGGGAACCCCCAATCATTGTCTTCGCGTTCCACCGGATTTGAGGTGGATGTTGAAGGTAAATGAATTATTTTGTGACAAAATTTAAATTTAAATTCTTTATGGTTAATTAAATTATATTTAAACGCAATACAAACATGTTTTTATAATTGTGCGAGATACACGGGGAACATCGCGGGGAGAACACTTGGATGTTGCCGCGGTCCATATGTTGGAGGGGCCTCGCATCGTAATCCCCTGGAACTAGGACACAGAAAATAATTATAGAATTATGGTTGCTTGTCATGGAGTTGTGAGGAAGCATTGAAAAACTAAAATGTAAATGATAAAAAAAAAACTATTGCAAAATTAATCAATTATGCGACAAAACTAGTTGAAATGATGGAGCAATGCCGCATGGAGGTAAAAGGCCTACAGGTCGTAAACTTCTTTTCCCGGAGAAGAAGGAATGACGGTATCTAGGGAAAAAGCATCGGCTAACTCTGGGCCAGCAGCCATGGTAAGACAGAGGATGCAAGCGTTATCTTTCTCATTCGTGAACCTAAATGCATATTTAAAAAATTTAGTCCCCTGGAATGAGGACACGGACCAGCCAATTGGCAACGGTGGTCACCTATTCAATCGATGGCTGACGGAATTAGGTGGGAATTGGGCATGGTTCCCCCTTTACTTCAAGGATTGGAAGCATGTTCCGAAGGCAAACAAGGACAAAGCGTTTGAGGACCTTGTGTAGGTAAGTTATGTTGTTTAGTTATAATTTATGATTTATTTATTTATTACATACTTAATAAATTAATAATTAAATTATGATACAAGAGAAGTTTAAAGTGTGAGGCAACGCGAAGAGGTACACACCGCGAAGATAGGGACGATGGAAGTCTCTAAAACAAGAGAAATGGAGATAGGACGATTCCTCTGCAAAGCGGTGATCCAAAACATCCTAGACGACGTCGACCCAAATGACTACCCAATATAGGAGGAGTCCAGTGGACATGTAGGTTTTTTAAATAATTATAGTTTAAATTATAAATATAGTTTAAAAATGGTTTAAATTAATTAATAGTTTAGATATAGTTTAACTTAATTTATAGTTTAAATATAGTTTAAATATTAGTTAAATTATAGTTTAAAAATAGTTTAAATTAATTAATAGTTTAGATATAGTTTAAAATATAAATATAGTTTACATTTGGTTTAAATTTAGTTTAAATTAATTTTTCGTTTAAATATAGTTTAACTTAATTTATAGTTTAAAATATATTTTGTTTAAATATAGTTTAAATATAGTTTAAATTATAAATATAGTTTAAATTACTTTATAGTTTAAATATAGTTTAAATTAATTTAAACTTTAAATATAGTTTACAAGATATAAAAATAATAATTAATTTCACTTAACATTTTGTTTGCTCTCTCTTTGCAGGCTTTATCCCAAAGGAACACTAGAAACCGGCACACAGAGGATCTATCACATAGTAGGATCCAAGACATTTCTTTGTGACCTACGGTGATTTTGGTATGTTGAAAGTTAAATTAATTTTAGATTTAAATGATTTATTGTTTTATTTTTGAAATAACAAAGTTGATATTCTTTTAATTCTTTCAGCAAATGAAGACTCAAGAGTAGAACCGTCAGACGAACTATGGGAAGCTGTTCACATACACCTATAGACATCGTGATGGGACGACGACCTCTGAGGCGGCAAAGGAGATGATAGTAAGTTACAGACAAATTATTTATATAGTTAATTTAATATATTTAAATTGAATTAAATTGTTTGATTAATGTTTTATGAAATGTGTGCGCCAGGGGCGGATTTAGCAGACCCAACAAGAGCTGCGAGCGTTGCAGCCCCTAGAGTCATAGGGGTCTGTGGATCCTACCGCCCCAGTGAAAGCTGTCGTGGGCCCAGTCGAGCATCCTGACCGTGTTAGTTGGTATGGGGCTAGGCGCCAAGCCTAGCATGGTCTACGGCAAGACCTCCACCTCTCAGGTCGGAACCTCTGGCTCGAGAAGGCTGCCACAGGAGGCGGTTCCGGTGATGATTATCGAGTAGGTTGTCGCAAGAACTCAGGAGATTACTAGGCACATGCAAGACAAGCAAGGGTGGAGCCAGGATTTGAAATTAGGGGGGGCAAAAATTACAGAATAGGACACAGTGGAGTCAGCATTTGAAATTAGGGGGCGAAAATTATAGAATTGGACCTAAAATTTTAGGAAATTATATTTTAGCCTCATTAATATTTCAATATTTTCAGTTTAGTCCCTCTATGAAGCTGTTAATAAGGATTAAAGTGAAAATATTGAAACTTTTATAAGACTAAAATATAATTTCCTATACTTTTGGGTCCAATTCTATAATTTTAGGGGGGAGGGTCCACCCTTAGCCCCCTAATTCCGCCCCTGAGGACAAGGTTGAATGTTGGTACGCTAGTTAGAGGCAGAGCTGAGATGCTGTTACTGGTGCCTTGACAAAGTTATTACCTTAAAGGCGGTTTCCAGCTCCCTCATCTCACCCTACGTTCAGCTACGAGCCTCCCCCTTCGCATCTTGCTGCTAATGCTGATGATGAGGGAGTTGTTACCTCTGCTCGTGTGCATGCGATCCCGCCCCCGAGATGAATGACCCACTTTCGAGATGCCCCTAATCTTCGGGCTCTGATAGTTAGTTTTTATTTTCACACACATTTTTATAAATTAAAATGTTTGGTATCTTTTTATTTCTTTAAATTATTTGTTATCTTTTATTTTAGTTTGTTTTTCATATTGAGGTACTATTTTAATACTTATATTCATTTATATTAGTTTATTAATGTTACTTATAATATATAACAATTGTTATTGAAAAAATATATTTAGTTAAATAAATATATTTTAGTTAAATAAAATATAAAGTAAATACCCTTCCTGGTCCCTGACAAAAAACGCAATCCCCATTTTGGTCCCTTAAAAAAAGGTCATTTTTAGTTCATAAAAAGGACGAATAAAGGTCGATTGGTTGACATTTTGATCCCTCACAAATTTCGAAAAGTTCATTTTTAGTTCACAAAAAGGACGAATAAGGGTCGATTTTTTTGTAAGGGACTAAAATAGGGTTCGTGTTTTTTGTCGGACCGTAAAGAGTATTTACTCTAAAATATATATTGTAAAATAAATAATGGAATTAATATTGGGAAAATCACATATAAATACTATATGAATTTGAAAACCCTCTTTAAGCCCACCTGAATTTGTAAAAAGACTGAGAAGTGACATGGACCTATGAGGGATACGCAAATTCAGGGAAAAAGACCACACTGCCCCTTAAGTAACAAAACATGATATCTCTCTCTCTTCTTCATCAAACACTCACGCGAAAAAAGAACAGAGCATAGCTTCGACGCAACAAAAAAAAACGCAATGGGTCTTTCATTCATGCATTCACGTTGATTCATCATACACAAAGAAAGGGAAGCCAAAGAAAAATTAAAGTGTCTTTCATTCATCCATTGACGTTGATTGAAGAAGAAACCTAAAATGGCTTCTCCAATAATCATTGTTGCTTTACGTAAGTCCGACGACGTTGATGTTGTGAGTTCGCTACTAATTTATTTGTTACTGTTAGTTGGGAGAGGGAGTATAAGAAGAGGATATTGAGTTGGCATGATGTGAATGAGTATTGGGGTTCTTTAATACTTTAAATGGAAATGTTTGGTGGCCTTGATCAAGTGGCATGACGTGAATGTGGGAAGATGACGTTGAAAAGGCATGTCAACATATTTATTATAGTTCTTGTTTGTAACACACCTACCGACCTCGCCCTTTCGGATGGCGGGTAGTGCGATCCTTTACTTTACTTCAAATTTTAAATTATTTTTCCCAGGTTAGTTTATGTGATTCATCGAGTATTAGCAACAGAGCATATATCGGTTTGGACAACTAAATACTTGGTAAGATAAAATGCGGAAGATACATTTCCCCAAAGGGATTAAATATACAATCATCCCACATCACAACTCCCAAAATAAATACATGAAAATATAGTCATCTAGGAAACCAAAATAAATAACTAAAAGAAATCACCGACATCCTCCATCATACTAGTCCCTTCCGGAGACTTACCTCTATCTCCTCGCTCCGACCTAGATGAGCTGCCAGAGGGCTTAAAAGGGACTGGGATTCATAATTGAATCCCAGAGTAACCATTAATCTTATATAAAATGTATAACGATGCATGTAAGAAAACCAAGAATAAAAACACAAACCACATAGCATTCAGTATCATGCACACAGCAAGGTACACAACCAAATTCGGAACTAGCAGTCCTAATAGCACATAGCATAGACTGCAGTGGTTCTAATAGCACACAGCACAGACCACCGGGCATAGCACACAGCATCCGATTCCCTAGCGCTTGGAAATAAATGATAACCAAATGTATGCAATATACATGGTAAAATATACATACACAAGTCACACAGAGTATATGAGGATTAAGGTTCTTGTTACGTCGACGATTGGCCTGCGAGATAAAAATAGTTTCCCCGACGCAAGATATCACAATTAGACCTATAATAATAAAGTATAATTATAATTAAACTCACCTCAATAAATATTCCCTTTTGATAATTTTAAAATAAGCTCAATTCATGTGTCCATATTTACTAAATTCCTTTTCTTATTAAGGAATTTAATATGAGCTTATATTCCCCCTATTTCCGTCATTTTTAGGAATTTCCAGCAAGCATTGACTAATCTTCAAAAATTCATAATTAAATCTAGAAAAATCCTTTTGGGTTGGTTCCAAAGCCAAAATGACCCTTGATATGTCTACTTTTGACTAAAAATACTTTTCATGACCAGCCACATGCAGGTTTTTCCCAGATTCCAAAAATACCCTCGCTGGTCACAGATAAAGTCCAAATTCAGGGGTCAACTTCAAATATTCATAATGAATTGTACATAATTCAGAAAATTGCGAGTTACCTATCAAATTAAAGCTTGTTATGTATAATTTAATATTGTAAAATTTAATGGCAATTAGACATCATTTAATATCCCAAAAATGTGTAGTAACCATACAGGTTTTTCCCAGATTCCAAAAATACCCATTTTGGTCACATATAAAGTCCAAATTCAGGGATCAACTTCAAATATTTATAATGAATTGTACATAATTCAGAAAATTGAGAGTTACCTATCAAATTAAAGCTTGTTATGTATAATTTAATCTTGTTAAATTTAATGGCAATTAGACATCATTTAATATCCCAAAAATGTGTAGTAACCTTGCTGCCTTAATAGGGTTTTCATGGGAAAGTTCAAGACTTTGGTACAATTTAATCTTGGAGCTCCCAAAATTCCTACATAACTTCTACCCTACACAATTTTGCATTTTGAACACAATGGAACCATCAAAATGATTAAATTCCCATTCCTTATACTGAAACAAGTGGCGGCATAAAACAGAACATAGGAAACCATTGGTTTAATTCACCTATATTGCTTCCAACGTTATATATAACTCTTACACTTCTCATATTCTATCATTTGATCTCCCTTGCACATAATTAAGTGTTTAAATCAATTTTTCTACCCCTAAAGGATTCAGCCAACAACATACTTGAACCATAACATAACAAACCCTACAAAATTCTACATTTGGAACCATAATCATGACATAAGCTTTTATCTTTGGCTTTCTAACTAGTTTATCACCTTTCCCTCTCTAAAACCATATTTTTAAAATATCATCTGACTCTCCAAACATTCCAAACGCATAACACAAAGTTGGGAGAGTTCGTGGAGAGCTCACCTTAGTCAAGAGATAAACTTGCTTGTGGATTTCTTTAGCTCTTCCTTCCTCTTCTTCTTCTTGACCCCTTACGCCTTCAATTTCTCCTTTGGTGTCCTCTGGATGTCTAGTCGAAATGAATGAATACGATGGAGAATTATTGAATATAGAGAGGTTTAAAGTCGGTGAAAAGGGAAACATCTTTTGGACTTGAAGTTTCACTTATTTACCATGATACCATTTAGTTCTAATCCAATCCCTTCTTTGCTTTATCTTTGACCGAATGTATGGAATGGAAAGAGAATTAATGGACCTTAATCAAATGATTTCGGCTGAAGCAATTGGACGCAAGATTTAATGTGACCTTATGACTTCTTCATAATCACAATCTTGCCATTGGTTTTTAATTCCTATTATTTGTTGATTAAAAATCCATGGGAGTCGGCTGTTGTAGCGTAAAATCAAATGAACATGTGTCTTGACTCATTTAACAATTGGTGAAGTGTTGTGGAATTCTTTCTAATACGATCCTATTTGATCATGCACAAGACTTTTATTTGCAACTTAGTTCATTACTAATTTAATTGCAAATATTAGATACATGTAGAAAATAAATCCTTAATTCCATATAAGGATTTCTCTTCCTCAATTAGCTTCTCTGTGCCACATGATATTGTCTCTAAAATTTTTAGGCCAAAATTATCCCTTACGATTTCTCTTTAAAATTTAGGGGAAATAGGCCCTAAATTCCAAATATTGATTTTATAATTATTTGGGCCAAATTTCACTTTATATAATTCCTTATATATCCACCTTTATAAATTTCATTTTGGTCGAAAATAATTGCCCAAAAAAAGTAATTGGCTATTAGACAAAAGTATTCCACTTTTTGCCAACATGTATCTCAAAATTTTTGGTTTTAGCGAAATCAGGTATTTCGGGTAAAATCGACATTTTAGTCAAAATCCACCATTCCTCTTCTCCAAATGCAAATACATCATACATGGAATTTGTCGAGTAAAATTAGGATATTACACTTTGTTAGCAATGATTAGTTATGGTGTTTGGTAAATGCCATTAAAGAATTTGTAATTATCATTGAAGAATTTGTAATTACCATTCAGAATTTGTGAAGATTGAGGTTCTTTAGTACCGTAAATGGAAATGTTTGGTGGGCTTGATCAGGTGTAGGCATGACGTGAATTGTGGGAAGGCAATGTTGAAAAGGCATGTCAGCATATTTATTATAGTTGTTGACATTAACTGTTATGGTGTTTGGTAAACGTCATTCTTGAACTTGTAATTACCATTGAAGAATTTGTGAAAACCATCAATATTGGAGGAAGTAGTAATTATTGAACTTGTAATTACATTTACTATATTTTTCACTTATGAAATATGAAATATATATATATATATATATATGGTCTAATATTGTGATGAAATATTCATTTTTTGTTCCAAGTGTAATGTGTTGTGTCATATATGCATGTGAGCAGCATATAAGCTTCTTTTTGTGTTTGCTTCTGTATATTGAATATTTGGTTTTTTGCTGAAGTTGTTCACATCTAAACTACTTGTACAGTTGTGCATGAAGACAATAAAAGCTAAAAGGAAAAGAGGGAAAACATATAATGAACAAAGAAATGGCTTTTTATTTTGGTGTACTTTATATGCATTACTTGATTACAAGACTTTTTTCACTCGTATATGTTATATCTTTGGACTCCTCTGAAGATATATAAATATGAAGGAAATTTAATATATAAAAAAAGAAAAGGTATTGGAACCACCTGTTTGTCCATATCCACCAAGGGATTACAGTATTAATCCCACTAAATTAGTATGATACTGTTCAATCTTTATTCATTTCAACGGATCGGTTTCTTGAAGAAATCTTGATAATCCAAGTTTGTGTCCAAATGTTTTGACATCATCCTGAATTTGGTTTTTGTATTCTCCAAAGGTGAATTTCCTATATATTGAAGGCTTTGTGCTGCTCCCTATCAAAGTATCATAAGATGGGCATAGAAAGTATGCTATGAAGTATCTCTCCATTTTGTTATTTTCTATGACCTTGTGCTCCACACTTTTATACTCATCGTTGATCTATGCCTATATTTGGGTTTTGCTAAGAAAAGAACTTGTTAGTAAATTAATCTGTTAGTAATTGATGTATTATAGTGTATCTGATTCCCACTGCTTATTAATCTGTTACCATTTGACAATATCGGTGCCTCAGGCTTTAAATTAATCATTTTCAATTGACTATACTTGTGTCACCTAGTGTTGAACTATCTGGTTCCTCAATAAAATCGTAACATGTAGAATAGCTCAAAAAAAAAATCCTGTCAAGCTATAAATCTTCTCAAAAGGATTCTTGGTGGAAAATATATTTGTGCAGAAATCAATCACATGATGTTGAACTGGTAAAATTATTTACTCTGTTCTACTATTATTGGAAAACTTGACAGCAAACGTCTAAAAGTTGAACTGCACTTATGTTTTGTTCTTGATTTGGGGAGCTGGATGACACATATTCTTAATGAATTGTCTTTCAACTGGTCTAGTTGTGTATTAGCATGCTAGTTTTCTATGGCAATTTTATGAAGGATAAAACCATCAAGGCTCTGAGCTCATAGTTCTGACTTTCATAACAAAGCTCCAAATACTTCTTAGTCACAGAAGAATAAAAGAAAAGATTACATAAATATTGAACTTGTAAATATTAGAATACTTCTCAGACTTTGTGAAAACCATTAATATTGGAGGAAGTAGTAATTATTGAACCTGTAATTACAATTACTATATTTTTCACTTATGATATATATATATATATGGTCTAACATTGTGATTTCATTTTTTGTTGCAGGTTAGAATGCAAGATGACATTAAATATGGCGGCAACACCTTCTTCAAAGTCACTAATTTATTTTTTCTATGTTGGGGAGTTTGTAACCAATAGTGAAGGTGAAGTTAAATATAATGGTGGAAGTGTGAGGGTGAAATTGATAAAGGAGGGGATGAAAGTTGAAGAATTGAGGGTAATGATAGGACAATGGTTTGGTATAGATGGTCATGGGTGTGACATTAAATACACTTTAAGCTTTAATGAAAAGATTTTAGTAGACATGATTGATGATTATGAAATGGAAAATCTGTTTAATTACAATGAAAGAAGTGCACATGTGTATGTAGGATGTAAAGGTACTGATATTGCAAAGCATGGGAAATGGATGATCAAGAAAGGTATGTTATACTTACTTTAGTTAGAGAAGAAATAATGTCATATAAGGTTGTTGGTAATATCTTGATAAAACTTGTCATTATCTATGTAGGGTTAATCAATTTGTGGGTCTTACAGAGCAAATGACTTACATTGAGGAGTCGATGTGTTACGGAGTGAGTGATGATTATGTAACAAATAAGTGCACTAGAAGACCTCTTCTGAGCCTTCTGTGTGCAAGTCAGAGCGCACCAACATCGATGCTAGAGATGAACTCTAAGAAGTGGAAGGACTTGTTCGTAGGAGTGAATCAAACATTTGCAAATGCGTATGAGTTCAAGAAGGTGCTGCACAAGTTCAGTATTGGCCACAAATTTGAGTACACATATGTGAAGAATTCAAGGGATTGTGTGTATGTTAAATGTAAGGTTGAACATTGTCCACCGAGGATAATTGCAAGGGCAATTGGGAAGAGCAATAATTTCGTACGTGTGACAAGATACACCAAAAACCATGATCATACAACACAAGACAATCTTGAGGTGACACATGCTCGAAGTGCTGCCTATTATTGAAGAGGTTAGAAATCACACAGACAAGCGTTCAAATGATATAAGGAAGAGTTTGACAAGAGAGTATGGTGTGCGCTTGACATATAAGCAAGCATATCGGACAAAGGACAAGGCCATGGAGTAAATTCACAGTAGACTTGAATAGACATATATGTTAATACCATGGATATGTGATAGGTTGAAGGAAACTGATGACAAGACTATGGCTGAATGGGTCGCTAGTGGGAGCAACACCTTTGAGCGTGTATTTATAGCGTATGGTTGTTGTATAGAAGGGTTCATTGTTGGTGCCAGACATGTTTTGTACAATGAGTTGTTGCCGTTTGCCATTGCTATTGTCCATGGAGAGACAATTGAGGACTGGACATGGTTCCTTGAAATGGTGAAGAAGATACTAGGAGGATTAATGATAACAATTGTCTCTGATAGACACAATGCAATAATCGCTGCTGTTTGAGGAGTTTTCGGGTCTGAGAGACATGCATACTGCTATAGGCACATTAAGGAGAACTTTTGCGCCCAAATGATTAAATTGAATAGAGGAAAGAGGACGATATGTGAGCAACGAAGGCAAACCAGACTTCAATTACTTGATGCAATTGCATATGCAAGACTTGCTTGTGACTTCGAATCTGCAATGGAACAAATGAGGCTTTTCAATCAGCAAGCATTTGAGTGGTTGATCCATCATGGTGATATTGACAGATGGGCCATGAGCAAGTTCCCATTTAATCTGTGGGATAAAATTACCACAAACCTTTCTGAGTCCTTCAATGCTTGGATGGTAAAGGAGAGACATCATAATGTTGCCCAGCTTATACATGAGCACCATGAGAAAGTTGCAAAGAAGATGTATGCGCAAGCAAGCATGACCATGAGTAAGTGGAAAAATGGTGTTGGCCCGAACATCGAACAACAAATGCGGAAAATGTAGATGTTCGGATATATGAAGGAGGAAGGGTGAAGGTCCGTATAGCAAGTGGGTCGCTAAAGGTTGGGCTGCACTTGCGCGAGTGCACGTGTATAGCATGGCAAATGTCAGGTATTCGTTGTCCTCATGCGTGTGCAACTATCAAGGGTGTTCATGGTAATGTGTACAGTCATGTTGATGAATGCCTTACGATAATGTACCCAACAAAAGATTTATAGTTGAACCATGATTCCTGTTGTCACAATAGACATGCCAAATCCAAATGACTTCGACCTATATGACATAGGAAGGCAAATGTTCCTGGCACCTACCAAGACTAGTCGTCCATCGGGAAGGCCAAGAGTTGTAAGGAGAGAGTCAGTTTCATAACAAGAAACTTTACCATTGCAGCTCATGCCATGAAGTAGGACACACAACAAGAACCTGCAAAAATCCAAACCCAACTTAAGTTGCCGATTGTGCAGTCGTGGGGTAAATATTTTGCAAGTCATCTTTTGGTTTATATACAATGACTTGGATCCCTTCACATATTTTTGGCTAGAAGGGCTATAAGACTTATAGGATCACTCAATATGTAATTAGTGTAAATGGCAAAGAATATGTTCTTGTGTGGGAATGACATAGAAACATTACGTCAATGTGGGATCGTAATGTTCACTTGTCATTTTACTCTATTTTATACATGTTGTCATCCCATTACAACTTTTTGTAAATGCCAATTGTGTACTTATCAATGCCACACTGACTATTGTTATTGGAGACGGTGTAATTATAGTTACATTTATGGGAAGGATCATTGTGAAAAATATAACGAATGCACTGGTAAATACCATTGCGAAACTGGTAAATGCCATTGAAAGATTTATGATAATTCACTTTTATTTCTTGTTCCCTTAGAGACAAAAATGGTAAACCTCAAGAACAAACTCGTAAATGCCATTGAAAGATTTGTGATAATTCACTTTCATTTATTGTTCCCTCAGAGACAAAAATGGTAAACCTCAAGAATAAACTCGTAAATGCCATTGAAAAACTTGTAAATGCCATTGAAAGATTTATGATAATTCACTTTTATCTATTGTTCCCTCAGAAACAAAAATGGTAGACCTCAAGCACAAACTCGTAAATGTCATTGAAAGATTTGTGATAATTCACTTTTATTTGTTGTTCTCTCAGAGACAAAAATGGTAAACCTCAAGAAAAAACTCGTAAATGCCATTGAAAAATTTGTAAATGCCATTGAAAGATTTGTGATAATTCACTTTTATTTGTTGTTTCCTCAGAGACACAAATGGTAAACCTCAAGCACAAACTCGTAAATGCCATTACAAAATTTGTTATAAATAAGGTACTTTTTGTAAATTTCATATCCTTCATTCAACATTACATTCCTAATTTACAAACATCATGCTCAACAAAATTGATTACTATCCATCCATTTATGGAGATCATCATATATGTACACAGATTGGCTACAATCCTAAGAACTAAGTGTCAAAATAATTAACAAAATGTGTCTTTAACAATAATGCTTATGTCTTTCTTCTCTTCCTGTGGGTCGCATGTGTATGAAGGAGTCCCAATGCAGCATCTGTGGTCTTATTCAATTCATGGTTGACAAGCCACCACATGAGGTTGTGCCTATACTCGTGCACCTCATCATCCCCATCTGCGCATACTTGCACTAGGACTCCAATTGTGCAACCAAATCAAGACATGGATGTCACAATCTTGCCTACAGAATGCAGAAACACACAAGTTAACAAATATATGACAACCTAGCATTAATGATCTTGCCACAGAATGACACTCACAAATTGGGTTGTTGTGGAATGGGTGGCCAAATAATATATGCTTTTGTCATCTTTCCCAAATGATTTGGTTTGACAAGTTCGATGATGGCTTCAAACTGATCCTTTACAAACAACACACATGCATTAAATATGTGTTTACTTGACTCAATCATAACTAAAACTTGAAAGTCTGTAACTTACAATTTTACTTGTGGTCGTTGCCTGGGGATTTGCAAATTCGGTTTTCTTCTTTTTACTTGACTCATTCTTGCTCATGTACACCTTTGTCTTCATTGAATCCAAGACATAAAAATTCATCGTCCTTGGATCAAGGGCCATACAGAACCAATGCTCATCAACCAACATTGGTCCCATTATCAAATCACAATTAGTGATGTTATAACCCAGATTTTCAGGCAATAGTATGTGTTTCCATTCAACAACTTTTCCATCCACTCGATTTACCGGCCAATAAGGTCTACATAATTAAAACATTTGAAGTCATGTATATGTATGTCAATGGGAAATAAATTATCAAGGTTCAAAAATGCAGACTAACCATTAAATCTGCATTAAAAATGTGCCTCCTCACTTAGCCCTGGTTCTTCATATCTAGCATCAACGTCTTACATACAAGAGACATAACCTGCATGTGTAAACACTTTGATAAGCGGGGTTCAAAATCTTGTATACAAATTTTAGCCTTCTTAGTACCTACCTGGTTGCTTAACATTTCCTAGGGCCTAATGTGTGTAGGTTGCTCTCGAGTTATGTCTTCATCATCTATTTCTATGAGTATCCTATAAAAGAGAAACAATGTCATCATACATTAACTAATTCAGACAAAACGTAATTTAATTTTGAATATTGCTTGAAATTAACTTTTTTGATGACTTACTGTTGACTCTAATCCTTTATGCAGGTTCCGGAGATAATGTCAAAGACTATTTCCTTCTCTTCTTTTGCCTTCCTTGGGCACTTCAATGGCTTTGTCAAAGTTCAAGGGAACATGTTTTTTGGCTTCTTTGCCTCTGTGACCTCCGTGGTGCATCTTGTTGTTCAACCGGGTATGGAACAATGGATTGTTCTCCTTTGTTGGTCCCTCCATCTATAGTAGGACTTTCCCCATGAAATTCAGAAATGTTGGTTGGCGTTCCGACAAACCCCGCGTCATCCTCATAACCATCTTCGCTATCATCATCCCCATCTCCATCACCTTCTTGGCCCTTATCATCACCATCGGCATCTTGGCCATTATCATCCCCATCATGACCATCATCCTCTGCTTCACCGACTTGCTGCTTTTGCTATCTTTCAATGTGAACTTGTGCCTTTCACAACTCATCTTCCACAACAACAACAAGCCTTTTGTGGCTATCGTTGATTATACCTATCAAGTTTCCATGCAAGTCCTTTAAAACCTAAATATGACACAATTTACCACAGGTCATTAACATAATTTTAAACCATGAATTCAATGTCATTATTGGAAGCACTTACTTGGTTTAAAGAAGCTACAAAATTACTTTTCGAAGTGTCCTTCTCAGCCTTGTCTTTACCAGCCTTCGTGGTATACAACATCCCAATGTTGCTCTTCCTCTCTTTTTCAATCATGTCCTTCACCTTCTCTTTGGTCCAGAACTGAGTTGAACTCTTTCCTACATGTTCAACTGGCTTTCCCAATGGGAACCGCTCGCCGAAATATAATTGCAACGACAAGGGTAAACATTTAAAACTTATGAGAAAAAAATATAACACAAAACAACTCATAATACTTACCAATAACATGTATATGCACCCTCCGACATAAGAGTTGCAATCTTTTTTTCCTCTTATCGCGTTGACATAATCAGCGAACTCTTTTCGGAGGTCCTTGGCAATATATGTGGCCCAATCGAAGAGGGAAAATTCTTTAATGGTCGAGGTTAAAACCTTCAACAAATTGTCATTGGGAGTTGTGCTTGATGTTGGAGCGAGAAAAGTCCCCAACATGTGCATCATAAATAACATCTCAAGCTGGTCACCCGATTCCCCGAAGTTATGACGTTTAGTATATCATCATACTTCATTTTACTATAGTCTTTTCTAAGTCGATATACTAGATCTGTGTTGTTCACATCCATTGTTACCTCGTCCCTACTATGTGGGACCCCAAGCAATTGAGCCACATCTTTTCCTTATATTTCACGTGTCTCCCCCTTATTTGGAATTGATTGGTCGAGGGATCATAAGCTCTCATTATAGTCACTAGCATTTCCGTGGCGAGTCTCATACTTTGAATATGAAGCAAAGGTCCAAACCCTAACCGCTGCATCTTAGCTTTTAATGTTTCATTAGGGTTCACATATGCTACAAGATTCGAAAATTTGTTCAACGAGCACCGTGAGGAAAAGCAACGGTTCTTCTTCTCACGCCTTCCTTCTTTGGCTCTATCATTGTATACTTTCTTCTCATCGACACTCAAAGCCCTCCACGCCTTTGAGGACTCCCTCACCATGTCCTTAAGTCAACAAATTTATTCTCGTTGTTAAACTCGTTATGAAACAAAATGTACCCATTACTAGTATACGTTTTGTTTGACTTTTGCTTTGCTACCCCTCTTGTAGATGTCATTTTTCACTATGCACTATGTATTAACCTGAAAAACTGACAATGGTTTTTTGTTTAGATATAATATGAGTTTCAACAATGAATTTAAAATAATTTACTTGTACCAATTTATGTGAATTGTTAGATTTTAGCAACAATAATTCAGGTTCAGCTCAACATGCAATTTTTTTTTTTAAAATTTGAGGGTTATGAAAGTATGAATATTAAAATTCAACTACCCATGAACACTCAAGGAGTAAAGGAATGCGCAAGGAAATCACCAATGAGTTTAAGATTTTGAAAATCACAACAAAGACACACATCTACTTACAAGAGCCCATCCATAAGATCTAAATAAAGATAACAAATTCTTGCACAAAGACAAGTCAATTCTAATTACTCAAGACGATGAGAAAATGTGTTCAAACCGGGATATAGTTTTGCGGACAACAAACCTCTATTGCTTAAAGTGAAATTCTGCAAATTATAGTTCAACAACAAAAATTATGCGAGAAAAACAATGATGTACAAATAACCTCCAAAATATATTAGATCCGAGTAAATTATTTTGCGTCAAATTCAAATTCATCCACAAATGTAATATAATTCCAAGATCACAATAATGATTAGTTAGACAAACAACAACTTGTTTCAAAGTGTGTAACCCTTGACTAGATGAAGCAAAACTTGAAAAAGGAAAAATATATATTCTAGTGTTAGATTCTTCAAGAAATCTAATGCCTTACTTCATATACAAATGGATTACCTGAACTTTAGCACAAAGAATCAATATATTCAGAACAAAGACACAAAGAAATTAGCACTAACTAAACAAAACATAAGCAAAAAACAAAACGAAACCTTTAAATCTGAAATTGGAAAATAAGATGCACAAAAACAAACTGGATAAGTAATTAGATACCAGCCAAGATCAAAGATTTTGCTAGAGGTAACCCAAGCACCTAAATGGGGCATATTTATGCATAACTAATCACAATGCTATCACTTGAAAAACATATATATATATCCACAATGTTATCACATGAACAAATATATATCCACAATGTTTTCATCAGGTGAAGAACAAGAAATAGGAAGCAAATTTACATAAACGAGCAAATAATTTATTGGGGAAAAAAATTTAAACCAAAAATTTCTGAAAATGTCTATATTCATATTTGTATATATATGTGCGCTAAAAAAAAGAGTGATGGCGAGAGATCGGGCCGCCAACCCTAGCTCCCTTGGGTCCGCCTCGGTTTTACATTATTATTCGAACCAAAACATCAATCTAGTGGCTGGGTTCAAACTTAGAAGAAAAACAAAAAAACAGAGAGGAAGAACAAGTTGAGGGCTCAGAACTAATGGGATGAGGAAGATACTTGACGGCGGCGGCGAAAACGGTGTCCACAGCGACGACAGTGGGTCAAGATGAAGAACACACGTTAAGGCAGGCAAATGGGTGAATGAAATTTGAATGAGAATGAAGATACCTGACGGCTACGGCGAAAACAGCCACGGCAGCGGCAGCGGCAACGACGGCAGTGGGTCAAGAACAACGCGCGCTAGGGCAGGAAAATGGGCGAATGGAATTTGAATGAGAACAAAGTGCTCGACCCTGCCTTCATAACCTAAGATAGTTAAGGGTAGAATGGTCTTTTTTCTTGAATTTGCATATCCCTCATAGGCCCATGTCACTTCTCAGTATTTTTACAAATTCAGTGGCTTCTGGGGGTTTTGCAAATTCAGATGGTATTTATCTGTAATTTTCCCAATTTTATCCCAATTTTATATAATAATATGTCGATATTCTTCTTCCCTTCTTGAGTCAACGAATCTCCCCTCTATTGGTTAATTTTGCTTCTTACATGACTTTCATGCAAAGTTTTATGAGGTTAAAAACAAAAATTTTGTTTAATCATTGTGGAAACTCGTAACTCCTTACGGTCCTCATGAGTTATTAACCTTAACTCATTACGTTAATTAGTTATTAATTATTAATCCGTAACTCTTTATGGCGCTCATGAGAATTCATAACAATTTATAATATTCATGAGCTTCAAGATTACTTGTTAAAACAACTATTGGAGATTAGGATAACTTGATAACATGACTATTGGAGATTATGATTACCTTAGATCACTTGAAGACCTCAATGTTGTTGATGTCCTCTAACGGTGATCCACACAGCTATCCCCTGATTGCAACGAAAACTCCTTCTCTTTAAACCTCCCGCTCCTTGGATGCTTGCTAGGCGAAGACAAGGTTGAGGTTTGGTTTCCTTGGGTTTTTATCTTTTCAAGAGGATGGTGGTTTCTTAGGATTAGGTTAAAGATAGGAGGAGCAAGATCATTGGAACCTTGCCCTTGTGGATGATGCCTTTTTTCTCTAAACCTTGGTGAAGACCAAAATTTAGAGAGTACAAAAGCCTCTTGTTTTTCTCCTAGAAAAACATACAAGAAAAGGGCACATCAAAAATCAACACTTTATAAGAATCTAACACTAATTTAAGTGCTAACAAAAAAGACTCAATCCAAGCTTGAATTGCAAAATCCAAATCACAATGAATTAAGTTCATATATTGATTGATTGATTGAATTTAAGATGATGAATCAAATTCATATCTTGATTGATTGATTGATTGAATCAATCATCTAAGATGATGGATCACATTTATTTCTTGATTGATTGATTGAGTCAACCATTTAAGATGATGAATCACATTTATATCTTAATTGATTAATTGAATAATAATTTAAGATGATGGATAGCATTCATCTCTTAAACTAAAATTCAAAATTATTTTTAATTCAATCCTCATTTATTATTTCTCTTATCTTCATCCAATCACTATTGGATCTTTTATATATATATATATATATATATATATATATATATATATATATATATATATTAGATAATTTAGAATTATCTTTTATAACCTAACCTTTTGAATTAAATTCCAATTTAAATTTCGAACTTAAATTCAAAATTTGAATTCCAAATTCAAGTTGGCTTAAGACCCGTTGGGTCTTCCAACACATTTGGGCTCTTTTGTGGAGAAACCGATTTCCCACTCGGGACCATATATGTGACACCATTTTGCTTCTTATTGGGCTTGGAGTCTCACTTCAACCCAATTACATCTTTACTCTCGATAAAGCCCAATAACAATTATTGGCCCAAGTTTGCTAATTTTAAGCAATTGGGAATAACCTTTGTGTGTGACCCATTAGGCCCAATTAGTCACTGACATAAATAAACTTGAACCAATTAAAATTCCTTTAACGGGCCCAATTTATTTAATGACATCATAAGACACTAACAATGCTCTATGGCCCCAGAACTAATTGAGTTGATTAAGTGATCTACCTTTCATATTTGGACACAGTACATGCATCATCCCTCACATCATCATTCACATTTAGCCGAAAGCAAAGATAGAGTATCATCTCTCTTAATTGACTAAATGTAGCTAATTCACAGAACTAAGAATCTTTTTATATTAACTCTATAACGGATCATGACTCTTCATGATCAATTGTTGTGCGCACAGATTCCCAAGTTAATTAGAAGCTATCCAAGCTCTACCAGTCTTGTGAATGACTAATCCCTTGTAGGGGACTGTGAATCCTCTCAGCATATCCATCTATACTCATGTATTCGAGTTACACCCAAGAGTACATTGTTCTCCTCATTTTCAGGCGAATAGAGTTGTATAGTCAAAGTATAACCTTAGGACATTGTGTTCGATGACATCCTTAAGTCTAGGACGATCTGCACTACCAAACGATGAGAGATTTTACATATTCAATGATACTCTCTACAATGAATCTTTGTATCTTTGTGGAGTCTCTCGGCGGGTCAGTTCGGTGCTATTTGTTCTCCAACAGATCCACCCACAACATCAGCTAAGGCATTATCATGCTTGTATTCCATGAGGTCCCTACCTTATATCTCATACATGTAGATGATGTCGTACTAGTCTTATTAAGATCATCAATGCGCTTTCTTGATGATTCAAGACTAGGAACAAGTTTTAGGCAATAAATATCCAAAGTGTTCTCGAGTCCTCATGATCATGATCTCTATCATTGATTCTCAAGAATAACACATGATCTATTCCTAGGGCTTTTATCTTCAAACACATATTTACCTTAAAATAAAGGCGAGACATAAATATGATAAAGATAAAATATGCTCATTTATTAATAATGAAATACTATAACGTAGAAATAGTGCTGATATGTCCTTACAAATTGTCTCTAAGATACCTAAATACTAACACCCTATTCATCATTCCTCCTCCTCATCTAACCGACATCTTTCTTGTAAATCACACTAGTATATAAAATATACAATGAGACTTTTTACACTAGATTTTGCAGAGATTATTAGATAGAAATGCCACCGACGTCATTTTTGTAAATAAGTTTTTACATTAGAAATGAGTGTGGAAAACATTTTTGACACCAGTTAAAACAACAATTACTTTGTAGATACTTATTTAAATTAACTATGCGGTAAGAAACTTTTTTGGGCACTAATCGGCTTTCTAAGGAAACAAAAAAACTTTGATAAAGAGTAATATTTAGTTTAATTAAAAATAAACTCAATCAGAAAAAAATTATGCCTTTGGAGCATTTTTCTAATGGCCACTTTCCACCTCAACCCTTAGATGAAATTTTGAATGGCCAGAATGTATCATGCTAAGAAATTATTATTAAAATTTAAAACTATGAAAAATAAACAAATAAGTTTGAAACAAGGTAAGAACTTGAGTGGCGGGAAAAATAAATGAAGAGAAGAAAAATTAATAATTAATAATGGAAAATTAGTATTTACTAGTAAAGGTGTATGTTCGTTCATACCTTTTTTAATTATCTACAAAAAAGAAATGTATGTAAATAAGAAGGAAAAAAACATGCACCAAATGGCCAAAGTACCAAACACGTTTGCCACTTTCCAACGGAAGAAGAGAAAATGGGAAATGAAGGGGAAAAAAACGGGAGAAGATACTCTCCCCGTCCTTTCTCTCCTTATCCCTCCCCTTCCTCCATCCTCACCGTCAAAACCGCATGCGGTGTTAACCAAAAATATTTCCGGACCCTTGGATCCAGATTTTGACGGTAAGGATGGAGGATGTGGAAGGATAAGAGAGAAACGCCAAAAACGAGAAACCGGACGCAAAAAAACACACACGAGTGGGACCCACGTGACCCCGCTTGTTGCCTTAACTCAAAAAGCGTGTATTACGAGAATTCCATAAAACGCGAGCTAAGCGATGCACGTAGCCGGCTCACCACATGCACGCACACACATATAAAGAAGCGTGAAAGAATTGCCTCGTTCATCTCTCGCTTTTAAACAAAGCACCACCTCTTTCCATTCTCGTTAGATTCATACTCTCTCTTCCTTCTTCTCTCTTAGCTTCATCACGCATGAACCTAGATACCGATAAATCCGAAGAAGAAGATCAAGAACACTACTAGAAAAATAGGAAATAGCTACGGAATTTGCTACGGAACATTTTCCGTAGCAATAGTAACAGTTTTGCTACGGATTTGTAATTCAGTAGCAAAAATGCCCAATTAGAATTTTTGCGACGGATGACATCATCCGTCACACTTTGGCATACGAAAGTCCGCCTATTTGCGACGGATGATGTCATCCGTCGCAATTGTGCGACGGATGAAGTCATCCGTCGCACTTTGGCAGACAGAAAGTCCTCCTTTTTGCGACGGATGACGTCATCCGTCGCAATTTTGCGATGGATGACGTCATCCGTCGCAATTGGGCGACGGATGAAGTCATCCGTCGCACTTTGGCGGACTTTCTCGTCCGCCTTTTTTACGACGGATGACGTCATCCGTCGCCAAGTGCGACGGATGACGTCATCCTTCGCACAATTGCGACGGATGACTTCATCCGTCGCCCAGTGCGATGGATGACGTCATCCGTCGCAAATTGGCGGACAGAAAGTCCGCCTTTTGCGACGGATGGCTTCATCCGTCGCAAGCGGGAAGCCCCCCGATTTGCGCTTTTTGCGACGGATCACCTATCCGTCGCAAAAAGCTGCGTTTTTTTTAAACCTCCCATCTTCCCCTTCCCGATCTCGTCGCCCCCCCCCCACGAACTCGGTCGCCCCCTCCCCCGTCTCGGCACGCCTCCCCTCCTCCCCCGACCCTCCCTCATCCCCCTCCCCGACCCCGAGGCCCCCCTCCGTCTCGGCCCCCTTCCCCGCCTCCCCGACCCTTCCCTCATCCCCCATACACGTCTCCGGCCCCCTCCCCTGCTCCCCCTCCGTCGGACCCTCCCCTCCTCGGACACTTCCCCTCCGTCGATCATCCCCCCAACCACCCTCAACTCGCCCCCCCCCTCCTCCCCTTTGCGGGTTTTTTTTTTTTTTTTTTGTTTTCATTTTTGGCCTCCATTTTTGCAGGTTTTTTTTTAACCTCCATTTTTGTTTTTTTCAAACACTTCTAAGTACTTTCATTGGTGCAGGCACTTCCAGACAAACAAATCCTAGCACTAAGATCTTCAGAAGGGGAATTAGCCAACAAATCCTAGCACTTCTTATTTTGCAGGTTAGCTTGAAGTATATTTTCTTTTTATCACTATAAGATATTTATGTTATGTTTGCTTAGCTGCAATAATGAAAATATGTATGTTGGTAGAAAATTATCAATTACATGAGTTGAAATCGTATTTTTATGTGAAGTATTTTTATCTAGCACTTTTTAGGAATTTAGAAATTTCAATTCTTATTTTGGTGTGATAAAATTAAGATTTTGTATTATTTGGTATTGATACATTAATATTTAAATATGATGATGTTGAAACTAGAAAAGTGAAGTGTTTGGAAATAAAATTTAGGGATAAGACAATTAATTAATTAATGTCAATTTGGTAGGAGGAAGATGTGACATTGAAGAATAATCACATTTGTATGTGTTCTAAAAATTAGTAGAATTTATTATTCTATTTAGGCTATTATAAAAATGATTGTTAGTAATTTGTTTAAAAAATATTTCATTTAAATTTTTTATTTCAATCTATGTTTAACAAGTTATACAATAAATTTGATTAAATGTTAAGTAATCTCTTTGATCTAGCCCATATATGTTAGAAACTCCAAAATACTTAGTATTCTATTCTTTGTTTGGCCCTCCACATGCATGTAACCATGTTCGGTGTGCTATCCTCATTCTCACGGTTGCTTGTTATTTGGAATATGTTCTTTGTTCAATGCATGTGTTTGTTTTTCACTTTCTTGATTAAGTGGCAATTGGTAGGCATAAGAGGCGGCTTTTATATATATATATATATATATATATATATATATTTGTGGTATGTTGAGAAGTTAATTAGGGTAGTAACTGAACTAGCTAGGAAGTATGGAAGGCAACCATGATAGAAGTTGGATGTACAATCGTCTAAGCGATAGAAGACAAATAACGCAAGCATTCTTCGCGGGTTTGGAAGAGTTCGTCCAATTTGCTTTGGCGAATTCAAATAATTCAAGAAGGGAGATCGGGTGTCCGTGTGCCAAATGTAAGTGTTTAAGATTTACGGATGCGGAGACGGTCGGGAATTCATTTGTGTCAAAAGGGATTCATTAGAGATTATGAATGTTGGGAATTTCATGGCGAAGTCAAATGACACCGAGTGGTTATTACGGGGACGATAGTCATCGAGAAAACCTTAATCAATATGAGCGGTTGGTTATGGATGCCGCGGGTCCGTCGATCGGCCAATATTTTGATCCCGTTACTCATGCTGAACCGTCATACATGGGAGAGGAGACCGGTACACATCCTCAACCATCATACATGGGTGAGGATCCTCATCCGGAAGCCACTAGGTTCTATAAAATGCTTCAAGAAGCACAGCGTCCGTTATGGGAAGGTTGCGAACACTTTGAAAATAGTGAATATTCATCGCTATCGGCTACCCTAGCAACACTAAGCTTGAAGACTGATCACCATATGAGTGAGAGGAATTACAACGAAATGATGCGAGATCATGAGTAAGGTTGTTCCCAAAGACAATAATTTGCCTAAGGACTTTTACCAAGCAAAAAAAAGGTGAAAGAGCTTGGGCTTGGATGTGAAAAAATTCATTCTTTTGAGAGGATGTATGTTGTATTACAAGGATGATCTTGGTGACAAATTGCAAATTCCGTGGACATGACAGATATAAAGTTGTGGGGAAAGGAAGGAAAAAGACCCGTCATGCATTAAGCAAGATGTGGTACTTTCCTCCGGTGCCCGGACTTACGAGATTGTATGCATCCGAACAACATTTGCTCGCGTGAGATGGCAGGGAGCATCGTAGGGATGAGAAATTTGTGACGCATCCATCGATGCGAAGCTTGGCGTAAATTTGAGGCGAATCCTTTCTTTGCTATGGATCCCCGTAATGTTCGTCTTGGTCTATGTTCGGATGGGTTCGCTCCTTTCAACAATACGGGCGGGAATTATTCTGTTGGCCGGTCATTGTGACTCCGTACAACCTCCCGCCTCTATGTGCATGAGAAGAGAGTTTTTCTTCCTTAACGCGTTAATCCTGGGCCGTCGAACCCAAAAAGAAGATAGATGTGTACCTCAGGCCTTTGATAGACGAGTTGAAGATGTTGTGGAGTGAAGGTGTTCTTACGTATGATATATCATTAAGTCAGAATTTCACCATGCGGGCTGCCTTAATGTGGACGATAAATGATTTCCCTGCATATGGGATGTTGAGTGGGCGGCAAACGTCGGAAAGCTCGCATGCCGGTATGTCTTGAACGAGAACATGGGTTTTAGCTTGGAACACAGTCGCAAGGTCGAGTTGGTTTGGATGACCGAAGACGATTCCTACCCCGATCATCCGTTTAGGAGAAATAGAAAAGACTTCACGCGGAAGGTTGTCGAACGAGCAGATCCACCTCGTCGTTTAAGTGGACAAGAAATATGGGACGGGGTCGAGGCACATTCCGAGTGTCGAAGAGGGGCTGCTTCAAGCGAACACGAGGGTACGCATTGATCATCATTGGAACAAACGCAGTATCTTCTGGGAACTACCATATTGGAAAGATCAATTGTTAAGACACAATCTCGATGTCATGCATATTGAGAGGAATGTGTTTTGCAATATTCTGTACACCGTGATGGACACCAAGGGCAAGACGAAAGACACAGTCAACGCAAGATTGGACGTTGAAGCCATTTGTAGAAGGCACGCTTTGCATTTGGTGGACGGTGGCCTTTGGGCCAATTTCCAAACCCGGAGCTTAGTACACATTCAATAAAGAGCGAGAATTTAGAATTGTTGCAATGGGTTAAAGATCTGAAACTCACGACGGTTATGCGTCAAACTGGAAAAGATGTGTCGACATGCACGAGGTGAAGTTGAGCAAGATGAAGAGTCATGATTGTCATGTTTTTTTCGAGAGATTGTTGCGTGGGCCTTCAAAGCACTACGAGAAGCATGTATGGTCTATTCTAACGGAGTTGTCCATGTTCTTTAGAGAAATTTGTGCTTGAGCTTAATGTTGAAAAGTTACGGCACTTGGAGGCGGCATGCCCATAACGCTATGCAAGTTAGAGATGGTGTTTCCTCTAGCTTGTTTGACTCAATGGAACATTTGCCGTTCACTTGGCCTACGAAGCAAAGGTAGGAGGCCCGCAAAACGGTATAGATGGATGTATCCGTTTGAGAGGTAATATATATATTGATTTGCGATGTTATTAATTGACCGACATGATACTTTAGCTCGAGATATTCCATTGTAGGTTTTTATGCACACTTAAGCACAAGATCAAAAATACAAGGTACGTTGAAGGATCTATCGCTGAAGCTTATCTAGTCGAAGAGGCCGCAAAATTTGCGTCATACTATTATCCCCCTGAAATGATGTCAAGATGGAGAGGGGTACCTCGTAACGATGATGCGGTGATACGAGGATCAAAAATCAATATTTAATTTTCCGGGGGCGAGTCGTGGGAAAAGCGTTGGAAGTCAACTCTTGACGGAAGAGATAAGCGAGTTGCGAGTGGTACATTCTAAACAAGCGTGAAGAGGCTGCAAAGTACCTAGAGTAAGTTTTTTTTGTTTACTATTACGGTAAGTATTAAAGTATTAACTTAAGTTTTTTTTTTGTTACGAGTTACTTCTCTAATTGGGTCGGATCGGGAAATCCTTCAATGTCGGTGTCCCAAGTTGATCAATTCACTAATTCGAGTTTCCAAAATGGTTTCGATCATATTTCTTGGAAAATCCATCAGATCCCAATGAAGTTGCGTGGAGTTTATCTTATGGAGCTGCAATGATAGTGGTTACCCGATGCAACAAATATATAATCAATGGGTATCGATTTGCAATTGTTGACGCGAACGCAGGTACACTATGTTGCAATTACGGTGTATGTTGTCGAGGTGACCAAATTGACGGGGTGGAGGCGACTACTACGGGAAGTTAGTTGAGATAATTCAGGTGAGTTACCGGTGGGACAAGGTGGTGACCCTTTTTAAGTGTGAGTGGTTTGATAACGGTCCGCGTGGGACAAAAGTGGACAAACATGGAAATATTGAGATCCATTTGGACAAGGAGATATTCGGTTGGTTATGACCCATTCATCCTTGCTCAACGGGCGGAACAAGTTTACTATACACCATACCCTACATCTCGCCAAGGGTGGACGGAGTTATTAAAACCAAAGCACGAAATATTATACCAAAGTCGAAAGAGCGGGAATCAAATGACGGTATGGTGAACCTTTCAAGGCGATGTGGAACATGTGCTTTGCCCATAAACATCTTCGATGACGAAGTACCAAGCAATCTCTTTGATTCTCGTGCGGAGTTAGAGTTGATTCCTATACAAATTGACGATGAGAAATCGACGATGAGGATGAGGTAGAAATGAGCTTCTCACGATAGTGAATCGAGTTCGACGACTATGAGAGTTCGAGATGAAGACATGCAAGTAGATGTCGATGAACGGGAATCGTCGGTTGATTTGTGTTAGTTCTTTGTTTATGACGATATGTTATACTACATACTTTGTTTCTTTGCTACTATCATATTAACTAATTTTTTATATATATATATATATATATTTTGCCATGATGTCTATAAGTGTTCGGAGATGGAGCATCCGGGAGGACGTTCAAGTAGTGGACGTGGCGGTGGTCGAGCCGGCCCGTACTATAAGAGGGGGTAGGGCGCGCCAAGCTGCTCCATATGGAGGCGAGAGGGCTCGGCTCTTCTCCGGAGGTGCCACTATTTGATTTTTCGTCGTCCCGTCGGGATATTTGTCATCTTCACCGTCACTTTATACATCGTCGTCACGGCTACCCCCACGATGCACGGCAAGGAGGACCCGGGTTTACTTTACCATTTTCGATTGATTTACATTTGTTTAGTTTCTTGAAACCATCTATGTACAAACATCTTCAATATTTCACATTTCTTCCTTAGCACGGCTGCGTCGCCTCGAGCCACGTCGGGGAAGAAGGTAGTTCTTCGAGGTACCAATCGGGGCTCGAGAGATCTGAGACGGGGTTTCTTTGGATCCGTCTGACGGCAACGAGTAAGTCATGCAAAGTTACCTGTAATGTTACAATTTTCTTTTCTAATTGGTTTGTATGCTAATATTTGCATGATAATCTCTTTGTTTTCAGATTTTTGCACGATACTCGGTGGCGACTTTCATGTCGGACCAAATATTCCGTAATTACACTCAAGCTTGGACCGCGTGGACGAGAGATTCCTAAAGCAACGAGACACGTGGTTCAAGGAGTTCTTGGTAAGTTATTTTTTTATGCGTGTTAATTTAGTACTTTTAAAATTTTGAGCACTAATTGTTCGTTATTGATTTTCGGGATAAGCATATGACGTTGCACGAGCATCTTGAAAATGCGAAAAAAGCTTATAACCACGGGGCCGGCGTGATGGTGCGTCGAAAGCTCTATGCATTGAGAAGGTCGAGAGGCAAGGCAGTTGGCTTCCACGGGACACTAGAGATGAATTATTTGGCAATTGGGAAAACAATGACAAGTTTAAGACCATAAGTGCGAAAAATAAGCAAAATAGGGCCAAAATGGAAGGACCGTCATATCTTTGGCGGCTCCATATCAATTAGTGAGCATCGACGCAAAGTTGTAAGTACACGTTATTTTCTATTTACGTATTCAATATTTTGTACTTTGAAGTAATTAATTAAGGTCATCATTTGCGTTTGCGGGTAGAGTGCAGGGAAGCTCATTTGGATCGGTTGAGTGGGTTACCTTTCGGCGGACCCGTTCGTGACTGAAGGGAGTGAGAGGCAATGGATTAATCAAAGGGCGCAACAAATAGCGGTTAGACATTTATTGCCTTTATTACTTGTTTTATGCACCACCATATTTATATAGTTTTACATGTCTTATTTGTTATGTATTTGTTTGCTTGTAGGAAAACTTTGAAGCTGTCGCAAAGAGAGCCACGCGGCGTGAGTGACCCCTCATCCTCTATATCCGACAACGAGAGTCTGTTCTTTGAGGCTACTGGCGGATTTGACAAGAAGGGGAGGGTCTTTGGATACGGTGAGTACGCATTAGAAGCGGACAAAGCGCCTCTCATACAGCCTTTGTAGGGGTTTGTTCGGGTAAACATAATACATTTGTTTTTGATAATTTTCATTCTCTTGTCCATTCAAATGAAGTACAAATAATAAATGTACTAATCAATTTTGTAGATGGTGAAGAAGATGAAGGCGTTGGTGGAGGAGCAAGCAACACAGATGACCCGAGGAACGGGAGATGATGAGCCGCCGGTGACTCGAAATAGAGATGATGAGGGCGCGAGATGATTCGGGAACAAGATCAGATCAAGCGGGCGTTACGGTGGGAAAAAGATCGAGATCAAAGCGGGCGTTACGGCGAGAACGGGCGGTGATGCGACGGGAGATGACTCGTGAGAATGAGTTGATGAGGGTGATGCGGCTTCAAATCATGTCCCTTATGAAGACGAGAGGTTCCGGGTCGACTCCTGGTGATGATGACCATGCGGTGATGATGACCATCTTGCGGTGATGACGATGATCACAATCTTCTTTTTAGCCTACTTTTTTGTATTTGCTTGTTGCTACTACTTTTTTGTATTTGTTTGTTGCTACGGATTATATATATATTGTGTTTTCACTATGTAAACTCTTTTTTATCGTTAATATATTCATGGTACATTACTTTACTATTTGTATTCAATTTTCTATTAAAAAAATTTAAAATTTGCTACCGAAAAGAAAATCTCCCCAAATTCCGAAATTTGCTACGGAAAAACAAATGCGCTACGGAAAAAATCCGTAGCAAATTTGAAATTTGTGAAATTTTTACGGAGAAAATATCCGTAGCAAATTTTCAAATTTGCGGATTTTTAAAACGCAATTGCGTCGGATCTAAAAATCCGTAGCAAATTGCTCTGATTTAAATCAATAACAACAGTAATTTAATTGTAACGGATTTTTTAATGCAAATTTTGCTATGGATTTTTGAATCCAATTCGCAATTGCTACGGATATTAAAATCCGTAGCAAATTGCTACGGATATTAAAATCCATAGCAAATTTGCTACGGATATTAAAATCCGTAGCAAATTTTTGCTACGGAACAATTTTGGAAGAAAGAAGACCGAGATTGTTTCAGCTTCATAAACAGACAGATGCTGAATCAATTAAGAGCCGACAAAAAGATCCGTCGCAATTGCTACGGATTTCTGAAATCCGTAGCAATTGCCGCACGATATTTTGCTACGGACAAAATCCATAGCAAACATGTTTTGCTACGGAAAAATGGGTTTTTGCTACGGATTTTTTCCGTAGCAAAAACCAAAATTTTTTAGTAGTGGTGGATGAGATGCAACAGAGTTGGCTGTTAGGGCCGGAGAATCCGAAGAAGGAGTATATGGATTTAAGGATGCATTGTGTGTAAGAGCTTTTTGAAATGGAGTAACTTTAGAATTCTCATCTTCATCGTATCGATCTTCCCATCTTACCGCACAAGTCGTTGCCCAAACACAAGGCTAAACCTGCACCGCCTGATAATTACACTCTTGCCCCTCCACAAGGCCTTCTCTTCTTCAACGCTCAAAATGTACGTCCTCTCTCTCTCTCTCTCTCTGTCTCTCTCTCTCTCTCTCTCTCTCTCTCTCTCTCTCTCTCTCTCTTAATTTTTATAAATTATCACGTGCCTAAAGTTAATTTAATGTAGGATTAGTTAAATTTTTTAGGAATGAGAGACTAAGAAAACTAAATATTTTTAAATAATTTAATATAATTTGTTAATTCTCTTAATTTCTAAAAAAATCAACTAACTATTATATGGACTAGAGGAAGTATAATTTACTTAATTTTAAGAAGAGTATTTTAATAAAAAAATCAATTTAAGCAAAAAGTTACTAAATTTTCTTATTTTTTGGAAGATAATTAATTTTTATGTATTTTAAAATTATATTTACAGAAAATATTAGAAGACTCATACTATAAATGTTGAATTTTTTGTTATATGGGCATGCTTTGCTATTTTATATATTTATTCAAATAATTATAGAATTATGGTTACGTTGCTTGTCATGGAGTTGTTAGGAAGCATCGAAAAACTAAAATGTAAATGAAAAAAAAATCTGTTTATCTTTCTCTATGTGGCGTCAGGAGTAGGAGTTGATGATATTGCAAATTCATCAATTATACGACAAAACTCGTTAATTATTGGCTTAATTATTGTTTAAAATTTTAATCAATTTATAAATGGGAAAAACTCTTATTATATGTATTGACAGTAAAGCACAAGTCTTGTAGTACTATTATGTTTGTAGTATTTCTGTATAGTGCTGTATTTTGCATGCTACTTATTTGACTTACTTAATTGCGACATTTTATCATGGTTATTACTCTATCCAAGTAATCTGGCAAACCAAACTTCTATTATTAATGGATGCATGGGCGGACCCAAAGGGCGGAGCGGGAATTTTAATGCGAGAGAGAGGCGAAAAAAAAAATCTTATCATTATAAATAAAGTGCGAAATCTGATGTAAGCGCAATATGCAAAAAAATTGAAAGAAATACGTAAAAATTAAGGTTCAATACTGTGACAGTATTAAATTAAAAACAATCCTTTGTCACTTTAGTTCTACTAAATATAATAAGGCAAACAAAATGCAGTATCTTTAAATAGAGAATACTCTAGCTAAGATGAATAAAATCCAAACAAGAAGAGCAAATGACATCGATTCTTTTTAGCCCGAGAAAAGGATAATTTTGAACTCAGATCAAATGGACTAAGTTTAAGATAAGCGCTGATGAATTTAATCTTGTTGATTTATAGGATATTCCCGTATTGAGTATGGAGGCAAGATTTTTCAATGAAGCAAGATCAACTTCTTTAAAGTACTGCTCTTTATTTTCAATTATGGACTTTCAAAAGAAGATCAGGTATTTGACAATTGACGTTGGAGTAGGCGAATAGCGACATTTCACTATTCTTTTTAAAAATAAGAATTAATGGTAGTACTATTTTCCATAATAATCACCTATAAAGAACTGAATTAATTCCAAATTCCATATCACAAATTGCATACCACAAAAAATCCATATCATAAATCATAAATTTTCTAACTCAAACCCTAACTTTATTTTCCTTAAATCAATACATAAAACAAATCAAAGACAAGACAAGACTCTCCTCGAAGATACATATTAAAACATCATTACATAAAAAATTAAAAATAGAGAAACACTATTGTAAGAACTAAGAATAAATGATTAGGGAAAAAAAAGCCTTTGTGCCGTCAAGGAATTACAAGGAGATTAGGAAAAAAGATGCAGTGAATCAATAATGCTTTATTGAGGAATAATGAGGATTCAAATTGAACCCCACAAGGTTAGCTTGCTTTTTTTCATCACCTCTGCATATTAATACAGTATAATTATTTTTTCATCACCTCTGCATATCTAAAAGACAAACTACTCCTTGTAATTTTTTTTTTAAGAAATATTTTAGGGGGGCTAAGGCTGCCTAGCCCTCCCCTGGCCCCTTGAGGGCCCATCATATGAGAAGGGGCACTTGCCTTGAATGATGATGTGAGCATATTTATTTATTTATTTTTATGCAAAAGAAATTAAACGTAAGAAAAGAAAATTACGAGAGGAAACTAATCTCATTAATTAGTGCACACCCTTGATAATAAAGTGTCTAGTCTTTGATGTGAGCAATTAATTAGTGTCCACCCTTGATAATAAGGCAATTAAAATACATATATATTTGAAGTTATTGGTGTCTAGTCCTTGATAATAGATAATTATGATGAAATTCTAAAATAAGGCTTAGAAAGGATACCATTATAATTATTTTTATTTTAATATCTTTTATTATTAAAATATATGTAATTGAACTTATTGAGAGTGCCTATCCTTCATTGTAATTTATGTGCATTTCTATGACACTTAGCCTTGTTTTTTCTAAATAATAGGTTTGTAAAATAAGCGCCTCTTTTATTAAATCATTAGTATTCATGATTTCATGAATATTTTTTGATACTATATTCTTTTGTTTTTAATCGTTTTAAAAATTTTCTTTAAAAAATTTGGGGGGTAACTTACAAATCCCTCCTACTGCAGGTGTTCTTTCACCTTAACTATTTTTTTAGGTTCATCCTTTATATCATTTTTAAGAATATAAAAAATTTTAAATGATTTTAACATAAATAAAAATCATTTTGCAACAAACAATTAATTGTATACATGCACGTCATCGTCATGCTGTTGTATAAGTTCTTGATGGGATCAGTGATTAAAAAAGAAGGTTGTTGTTAGTGTTGATACTAGATGTTATTATTATTATTATTATTATTTTTATTTTACCATTCAGTTCAAAAGACTACGTTTAGCTTCCAGCCTTTGACTTGTTCTAAAAGCTTAATTTTTTAATTGTAGGGCTAAAACTAAGAAAGTTGTATTATACTCTATGAAAGTATTTTGGTGGTTCCTTGACAATTAATTAATTTGGCTTATAGTCAAAATACATATAAAAACGAATGCTAATGGCTTTTCGCGTTATGAAGCTTTTGTTCTTAATAGTATATAATATATATGTAGCAGCTGTTATTTTATGCATACAGCTACACGATCTTGACTTTAAAACTTATAATTGATCGGTGGTCTTATTTGAAGAAGGTAGTATATATATATTGTTGTTAGAAATATAAGGGATTAGTTAATTAGTTAGATAGAAAGTTAGGCGCAATGTATATATATATAGAGGGTTTTAACTATTGAGGTAAGGAGTGTTGGATAGTGAATCCTCCACCATGTTAGAATAAGGTTATTTAAGGTCTGCAGAAGAAAGTCCCTCCTAAATCCTTAGAGTTAGGGTTAGATTAAAATTATATTTAAATAATAAAAAATACAAATACAAATAATTAATTAAATACAAATTACTAAATTTTAATATGAATAATTCAATACTATAATAAATAAAAAAAAAATATTTTCTATAAAAATTAAATTTGGATAATTCTAGTGTTGATCTCATGATTAGAAAATAAAAGAAGGGAGGAGGAGGAGGGAGTTCCAAACATGTAAGTATTATCATCTTTCTAATTTTGTTTGTTTTTAGTGAGAGAAAAATAATTTTATTAAAATTAAACAACCAAAGATTAAATGTTTTTAATCAAACTATTAGATTCTCAAAGGAATGTGAACTGGCTAGTTTTATTGTCGAGAACAATACATTATTGGGATCGAATCATCTGAAATCTCTTGCATCTTCTTATATGACATCTTTCTTGATGAGTTGTCAATAATATATAAGTATTTAATTAGGGATGAGATGAGCTTAATCACCACCTACTATGGAATCAGCCTATATCTATCAAGTCATTAATTAAATTAATAGACTATATTATTTTATCCGTTTGACTTGATTTGATGGTTATATGAGGGTATAATCATGTCATTCTAAAACATGTTTGGAGCAACCAGTTAAATCTAATAGAATGAGATAATCTTTTATAATGTAGTGAATCGATGTTTGAATCTTTATTGAAGTTGTCTATATTTAGTACTCAATGGTGGCTCCTAATAAGATTGCCTCCACCATAATGATACTTGTGACAACATAAAGCTTCACAAGACCGGGTGAAAAAGAAGCTTGGGATGTACTCTCAAATACAATATAAATTATATATGTAGAAGTATAAATAAAACTAAAACCTTCTTTTCGACAACACATTTAAGCACTCCAACAGCTTATCAATACTGAACAGTGAGTATTACTAACAAGAGGATATCCAGATACCTATAAAAAATTAAGAATAATTACAGTGAAGAGCAGCATATAACCATGAGGATGACAATTGCTAAACTTTTTTTGCGACAATAGTTAAACTGAATATCACAAACTACGCATGCAATAATCAAAATCCTTATAATTAAACTCATAAAAAGTGTGACACACATGCATTTTGAATTAGTGTACATTTATTAGTCTTTTTCCTAACTTAAGGGGCTAATTTTATTTTTGGTTTGATTAATGAATGAATGAAGCTGGGAGATTACCAAAGGGCAACGGAATACCATGGAGGAGCAACCAGAGTTGACAGGAGGATTGGTCGGAGGATACTACGACGCCGGGGACAACATAAAGTTCCATTTTCCGATGGCTTTCACGATGACGATGCTGAGTTGGAGTGTGATTGAGTATCGCCAAAAATACGAAGCCATTAATGAATACTCTCACACTCGAGAACTCATCAAGTGGGGTGCTGATTACCTCCTCAGAACCTTCAATTCTTCTGCCCCAGAATCGACAGGATCGCTGCCCAGGTATTCTTTCATACTCCCTCTGCTACTTAATGTCAAACTTGTTTTCCTAATTTAATTTGATTAAGAAAGTTAGTTAAGTTGATTAATATATGACATGCTTTTTCTAAATTATTCTAATCAATTTTTTGTTTGTTTTTTAATTTCCTCCATCTTTCTCGTACTAGAGGGTAAATTACAAAAAATATTTACAAATATGACAAATAAATCTTACATTTATAATTAATATCAACTCCTCAATTAATTCATATATTAAAGACTATAGAGAGTAATAGTTATCTGGCTTTAGATTCCTTAAAGGACACTTTCATGTGAAAACGGACATTATTGATAGGATTTAGATTTATTAAAGATAAAGCTCTCAAACTCACATTAGTTAATAGAGGACTTGTTAACATTTTGTAGCTAGGAATGAGTTAGTGATCCTAAGTTCCTAATGGGTCTTAATTCATAGGTTAAAACTTAAAATTGTGGAGGCATGTGTTGCCCCGAAGAGTTTTGACAATTTAATTATTGTCTTCGTTATGATTTGTTGAGATGATCAACGAATGATTTTCATGGACTCGTGCGTTTAATGAGCCTTTCTTTAATACTCTCTAGTGTCTTTTATAATAACACAACTTTCCAAATGTTTTTTGTTATTAAATTCTATATAAAATATATAAGGGATATTTTAATATTTTATGGGCATGAAAAAAATACAGTTTTAAATTTTCCTAAAAAAGAAAATCACGACCGCACAATTTTAAATTAAATTATTATTATTTTTCTTTTATTTGCACATGCCTATAAAAATTAAAATACCACTTATTTTATGTAGAACCTGTTAATAAAAAAAGAAAAGAAAAAACATTAAAGAAAGTGGGAAGACATTACAAAATATCACATATCCTATCTTGCAATGTTGTATTTCAGGTTGGCGTAGCCAGCATATATGCAACCACACCAGACGATCACTACTGCTGGGAGAGACCAGAAGACATGGACTATCAACGTCCAACCCAAATGATAACCGCGGGCCCTGACCTCGCAGGAGAAATGGCGGCGGCATTAGCGGCGGCATCCATAGTGTTCCGAGACAACACTTCCTACTCTCAAACCCTCGCCAACAACGCCGCGAAACTCTACGTTTTCGCACGAGACCGCGGCAGGAGATCCTCGTACAGCCGTGGGAATCCAAATATAGAAACCTATTACAACTCTTCAGGCTACTTTGACGAGTACATGTGGAGTGGTGCATGGTTGTTCTATGCCACAGGAAATTCGTCATACCTCAATTTGGCGACGAATCCTGCGGTGGCGAAGAATTCGAAGGCGTTGCTTATGGTTCGAGATTTGATTGTTCCCAGCTGGGACAACAAGTTACCTTTAGCTATGTTGTTGTTGACGAGGTTAAGGATTTTCTGAATCCTGGCTATCCTTATGAGCAGATGTTGGGCATGTACCATAATATTACTGATCTTACCATGTTTCTTATCTTCATAAGTACAACGTCTTCAACTTCACTAAATTAAAACACTTCAATATATTTCAAAACTTTATATTTTCATTACGCCAAATAACATGTGGATTAAATGGCAAATAATAGTCAAATTACTTTATATTTCCTTAATTATATTTATTACGGAAAATTTAAATAACATTCTTTTATTCCAAACTATAACCTTTCCCTTGTGCACACTTCCTAATCTGCATAGGCTTATCCTCAAATTCCTTGGCCCAAGATATTACAAGTTTAAAAACTATATATAAGTTATATCCATGAGATGGATTTTTCTGAGCTAGTTGGACTTAAACTATGTAATAGAACAAAACCTCCCACATCAAGTATAGCCACACAGTTCGGAATGGATCAAGATAATTGAGCCTTTGTGACTCAAATCAATGGCACTCTTGACCTATATCAATAATAATGTAACTTTTGGCCCATATCTTGTGCCTCTTGAATTTACAAGAAGTAAGTAAGGCAAAAATAATGAGAGTGAAAATAAAAAATATCCTTATTGTAAAGGGTGCAAGGAGTATGCAAGCCTTGAGGCTAAAACTGCACAACAAAAGGGAAAAGAGGGGGAAAACACGATCTACATAAAAACAGAGGAGGGGACGATTGGAGCAGCATTGATCATCATTCTTAGTCTCTCAACACCTGCAACATCATCTCTTCTTCTTCACTCAAAAACCGTCCCATCCTTCTCATCCCCACACCAAAATCGTCTTCTTGCCTCCTTCTTCACGGCCAAAGAGTTACTGCAACATTTTGAAGCTTCTTTTTCTTCCATGAGTGGCTAGGCACTTCAAAGCTCTCTTGAGATGGGTTAGATTCATGATTCAAGCTTTGGTTCTTCAAAAGAGAGTTATATTTAGTCCCATTGATGTGTACTCTCCATTATTTAGCTATGTTTTCCTAATTCTAGATGTATGTGACTTTGTAATGTAGAGATTGAGCTTGAGACTCCGTAATGTTGAGCTAAGTTTGTGATTTTGGATTGAGTTTTGTAATTAAGTACTTTGATATTCCAATTTATGTTTCTATTTGAGTTATTCAATATTGAGTTGTTGAATTTATTATTGTTCAGTGATTCTATTGGTATAGCTTACATTGAGACATATATTATTTATGTTATTGTGAGTTCTTTAGTGTTTAGCATCTAACATGTTAGTGTTGAGTTGTTCCATTGACTTGAGCTTGCATTAGGGGAAATATTGCATTAATCAAATTCACTATTCCCAATTCCCTTTTGAATGAACTAAAGCCCATCATTAATGCCTACCTCAAGAAAGCATCCGTATAATTGCATTCATATAATTCACTACATTTCTATATTAAAAACCCAAAATCAAGTAATTTTCATTGCATTTCATTAGTATAAAAAGTTTTGAAATATAAATATAAAAAAGAGCACAGAATAAGAAGGAATATGTGGTTGAAATGAGGATATATGACAGAGTGTCAAATCTGGAGAATCTGTGATTTTCAAAATTCGTGTGAGGTTTTGACGGAGCAAATGATCTCTTATATATGTGATTTTTGGTATGGATATATAACACATCGTAATCTTTAAAATGAGTTCTAGAACACAATTGTTGAAAGTCTAGAACAAAAGTTATGAATTTTTCAAGTTAGAAAGGAAAAACTAGAAAAATCATGCTTTCCAGATTTGGGTTCCCGATTTATGTGAGGTTTTCACCGAGTAAACGATTTCTTATGTCTTAAATTTTGTAGGGAAATATTAAACCTCTCAAGATTTTAAGTGAGCCTTAAAAAAACTTTAATCAGAGGTCTAGAGTGGAAGTTATTAATTTTTCAACTTAGACAAGAAAACTGGAGTATCCTGTTTTGCAGATTTGGGTGGTAACCATTTATGAGCATTCTGTATAGCTAGAGTCGTAAATTATTATAGTAATTATTTTTCCTATAAATTAGGCTTACTAATCTTTAAATAGGAACTATAATCACCTCATTTAGAGGTTTTTATATTAAGTTATGATTTTTCCAATTTCTTTAAAAAATTAGAGGTAGATTTTCTGTTTAGGTCCGAAAATGACAACATTTTCTGGATAATAGCAACTAGCTGTTGGAAATTATGCCCTAGGGGCAAGTCATCTCCATTTAGTTATCATTTAATTAGCATGTTTATAGTGATAATTGTATCCTTGGATATATCTTATAGATTATCCTAGATGTCTGGTCGGTCATCTACGCGGAGCGAAGATGAAATAAGACCGCATGACTTTGAGAGGTAATGGAGATACAAATCAAAGTCATGGCACTTGTAAGGGTACAAGGTGCTGGACAACCACTATGAGAAAGCTGATGGATTTAGTCATAAGCTTATCTCTTGTATAACCGTCACAACACCCTTTGACCCGAGATCATCATGGATTCCTACATGACAGTCGATCTTTGACCTAGTCAAAAGTCACCTGACCGGAGATGATAAAGGCTTGGATCGTGATCAATGGTTTTCATGCGGAGGAATGTGAATGGTCAAGATGGAATTTGTCCCTCACATTTGTAGAGAGATGATATCGGGCTCGATGATTAAGTCTAAGAAACGTATGCCATACTACGATGGAAAGGAGTTTCCATTTCATTAGACTACTCGAGAATCGAAAGTAAGGGTCAAGAACAAGAGGTTGACATTATCCATGCCTCATCCTTGACCAAATTATCGAGTGACAAAAGGACGTGACATGGTTGTACGATAGGTTCCATCGTATCATCGATCCCCATATGAATTGGGTAGTCTCAATGTCTTGCTGAGCCGCTTGCGACTTGTGGGTGGTACAAGATTGCCCATCGCCAATCTCATGGACCCAGGTCACACACATGAATAGCCCAACACGAGCAATAGTGTCCGATTTATTGAATCTTAGATATGTCTATGATTTAATGAATATTGTATTTATTCTAGGATGAATATATATATATATATGTTAATTCGAAATTGAATAATAATGATATCATTATATAATATTTGGTTTGTATTTAATTTATTTGATAAATTAAATATTTAAAACAAATAGAGATATGGTATCTCGATTTAATTCATGGAGATCAATTAAATCAGAGGCTCATAATTCGAATTAAATATATTTGATTAGATCTTAACGATTTTAATTAATGCATTGATTTAATTCGATTCGAATTCAACAATTAATTAAGATTAATGTTGAAAATTTTAATACTACTCATTAGGGTTTTAGAAACTCTATAAAAGGATGGTGATCTAGTCGTATTAGGGATCTAAAAACGACCAGAGAGCCACCAAAGAATTACCTAGAGAAAAACGTGAGACAAGAGGGTGCTAGCACGCCACCACCCGTGTTCAAGGCGTTTGGGATACCTGCAGAGGAGAGACTCAAAACTCGCTTCGTTTGATCAAACGCGATGGCACCATGTTCAAGACATAACAACGAAACGCATCAAGAAGGAGATGCACACTGCACCGGATCGAACGCAACGCTTAATCCTACGCATAGATATGGTTTTCTAACGAACCTTGATTTAAACGCTGAACGATCTTCTGGGATTCGTAAAAGTTTTATAATTCATGGTACCGATCCCAACAAGGGTATCGTGATCCATCCTGCGTTTAGATTGGGTTTTCTATATGCGAATATATGTGATATATGCAATAAAACCGAATTGTATGCATTGAAATCGATATGTATGCTTGAACCTAATTTCGTTATGCGATTGAATCTGTTGTTCGCTAGGATTTAAATCATACGTTCATGTTAGGGTTTCTACGGATTGCTAGTCGAACTTGTGATATTTTTGTATGTATCTCAATCGTCAGATCAAGAATCTAAATATGTGAAGATCACACGTCCATACCTAGGGTTTGCAACTTTGGAAGCAATTTTCAAAACCATGTGTTTTTCAAGAAAACTTTATGTTTTGAAACAAAATTTTTTTAACGGGCCGCTTGAGATCAGGGGCGCCGCTTGACCCCGCCGCTAACCTAGCTAGGACCTGGCCGATTGTTCGTAGCGGAAATTTAAATCATTATATTATATTAATGTAATGTAATATCATGGTGTGAATTTAATATGACTTGGTTGACAAGTAATGGACTCCAATCAATCAAGTAATGAATATGATTCATTGCATTAAATTCAATCAATCAATCAACATGTGAATTTAATATGACTTGCTGACAAGTAATGTACTCCAATCAATCAAGTAATGAATATGATTAATTGCATTAAATTCAATCAATCAATCAACACGTAATTTAATATGACTTGGTTGACAAGTAATGGACTCCAACAATCAAGTAATGAATATGACCATTGTATTAAATTCAATCAATCAATCAATAACATGTAGATTTAATAAACCTTTGGATAATTTAATCATGATATTTTCTTTCATATTGTATGAATTAATATTTGTTGTGATTAATTATTCAATTTGTTTAGGTATTTAATAACATGGCTCTAGAATTTACAAGTGTTGTATTATTTAAATATACACGAGCCATGCCTGCATCTCTAGATATTCTTGATGTACATTCTCTTCTCATCCCAAATCCTTCACGTATGTGAAAGAGGTTTCTCCTTATGTATTTTCTTTTATTATTTAGAGAAGTCCCCTGTGCCTTGAGAGACTTTAGGTTAGATGAGCCATGTTGTATCACGTTTTAATTATGTTCTGATTTGATCATTTCATGATTAGTTTGAGATTATGAGATACAATCACGGTGCATTCATATAACTAGAATTAATAGGATTAATCAGATCATACCTCTAAATAAAATTTTAAGTCCTAATGCCATCATTAAATGAATGCTTTGTCAAAACCGATCACCCATTTGTATGTTCGTAACAGAAGTGGATGCATTTGAGTTATCTTGGTGAGGCAGTGAGAATGAGTGATACTCAACATTCATTATTATCTTGACTTAATTGAGATCATCAAAGCAGTTTTTGGATCTTCAAGGCATTAGATGGGATTTAACGTGCCGAGATCATATGATGATCGAATCCCATAAAGATCTAAGAGTTACATGTGATGTAATTGCAAAAGAGCTTGCCTACCTAAAATAACTTGATTTTCACGTTTGGTGCACAAAGCGGACTTAAATTTAAGCCAAATATGGATCTTAGCCCACTAATTATAATGAGGGTTGTTAATTCGGTGGGAGATTACTAATTAAACTTTGCATATCTTTTAGTTGTAGAATCATGTAGACTAGCACATCTTGTCACACCATTAATGCGATCGAGTCCTTAAGAAGGACGAACTCGATGAGACAAACTTGTTTGACGTGTTTGGGAGCTTAGCGTTGATCCTAAACATGAAAGAAAGGAGTATCTCATCAATCAACCCATTCCTCGAAGAGTCTGCAGACATCGATCCAAGAGCTCGCATCGATGCTTATACAAAGCATAAGGATGACTCGATGGATGCGGAGATGCCTGGACGTCCTGCCATTACGATTCCGACCTCAAAGGAGATCTGGAATATGTGGAGGCCTCTAAGATGATTGTTCATCCTATGGAAATGTTCCAGCAACATGCAAGGCAAGAGAGGTATGAGATCACAAAGGCCTTATTTTTCTCGCAAGTTGGGCCGGCGTGCATCGGTTAGTCCCGATTTTGAAAATGAAAGGCTACATTGATCACCTCAGGGGAGGCTTGAATTTCATGTCCAGGAGTTAGCTACGTAGGTGTGATCTTGAACTCACTCCTAGGAAGTAATGACCACTTTGTCATGGATTACAACATGAACAACATGGAGGAATCAATTTCGAGCGCATGGGATGCTTAAAAACACCAGTAGAACATTAATAAGAAGCCCAATGCGTTTTGATGGTTCGAAAAGGAAAGGGTATGAAAAGAAAGGCAAGGGCAAAAAGAAAGGGTAATGGCTCACCCGTAAGACCAATGAGTCAAACAAACTTGAATCTAAGCCTCGCAAACAAGAAGGTAAAGCTTCAAAAGGATGGGGTCTCGTTTCTTCTACAATGAACTTGGTCATTGGAAAAGGAATTGCAAACTCTACATCGAAGATCCGAAAAGTTAACAAGAAGGATAGTGGGGTTATCGCTTGAGTATCTATGTCATAGATATTTACATCTCTCTTCCTCAGCATGGGTATTAGATACGCGATGTCATTATCACATTTATATAACAGAGTCCCAAGGACAAAGTAGAAAATTGAATGGACATATCTATGACATAAACTACCAAAAGGATCAAGTCAAATGATTTGAGTCCGACCTCCGCCTTTTTATGGCATTGTCGTCTAGGCCATATAAATGAGAAACGCATTTCAAAAATCCATCAAGATGAATTTCTTAACTCATTTGATTTTGAATCATTTGATACATGTGAATCTTATTTATTGGAAAGATGACCAAGGCACCTTTTACAAGGAGTAGTAAAAGGGCCACTAATTTATTGGGCTTCGTACGTATGTCTCTGTGGACAATGAAAGCTTCGCCAAAGAAGGTCATTTGTACTTCATTTCATTTATAGATGATTTAGTAGATATGAGAATATCTATATAATGAAACTTAAGTCGAGATCTTTTGAAATGTTCAAAAATATTCCAAAATGAAGTGCAAAACCAGCCTTGGCAAAACAATTAAGGAACTTTGATCTCGATCGAGGTGGTGAATATTTGAGCCAAGAGTTCCTTGACCATCTTAGGAGTTGTGGGATTATCTCACAACTAACTCCTCCAGAACACCTCGTGGAATGGTTGTTTCTAAACCAGGAATTGAACTCTATTAGATATGGTTCAATCTATAATGAGTCAAACAGATCTTCCACCTTCCTTGGGGCCATGCCTACAAGCATTTGCGTTCACACTAAATCGTGTTGGATTAAAGGCGGTTGAAAAGACACCATATGAGATATGGGCCGGGAAGAAACAGGTTGTCATTTCTTAAAATTTGGGATGCGAGGTTTATGTTAAACAACAAGCCTCGATAAATTATTATCAGCATCCTCAAAATGCCTTTTTGTGGGGTATCCTAAGGAAACTAAAGGATACTATGTCTACAATCCTACTGATCACAAAGTGTTTGTTATCCGAAATAGTGTCTTTTTGTAAAAAGAGTTTATCTCCAAAAGAACCAGTTGGAGTAAGGTGTACCTCGAAGAAGTTCGAGACCCACAAGACGACATAGATCCACATATGGAAAACGGAGAAGACTCACAACAAGTTGATGAGCCTACTCTAGTAACACAAGGCCCACGAATGTCCGATAGATCACGCTACAACCTCGCAGATATGGATTTACGACATCAAGTCGTGATGTTTTGCTTTCATTGAGCGAATAAACCAACTACCTATCAAGAGGCCGTGGTGGAACAGAACTCAGAAAGATGGCTTAATGCCATGAAGTCGAAATGCAATCCATGTACGGCAAATAAGGTATGGACCTTAGTCATCCACTCCGAAGGTGTAAACCATTAAGGTGCAAGTGGGTTTTCAAAGAGAACCGACATAGATGGCAAAGTAAATATATTCAAGGCATAGCGGTTGCAAAAGCATTCACTCAAACTCATGGTGTGGTATGATGAAAACTTTTCCGCTTGCATCGGCCAAATCAATCGTAATCCTTCTTGCCATCACGGCATATTATGACTATGAGATATGACAGTTACGGACGTCAAAACGACCTTCCTTAAAGTATGTGCGTATGTGAATGCGATAAAGTATGTAAGCTTCAAAGATCCATTATGGATTGAAGCAAGCATCTCGTGAGCCGGAGATAAATCGTTTTGATGAAGTAGTCAAAGAGTTTGGATTCATTCAAAACATCGATGGAACCTTGTGTTTACAAGAAGGTTAGTGGCACAGGTTGTATTTCTAGTGCTTATATTAATGACATCCTACTCATTGGAAATGACATTCCTACCTGTGCAAAGTGTCAAGTCTTGGTTAGGAAAGTCTTTCTTAATGAAAGATTTAGGCGAAGCCACTTACATCCTAGGGATTAGGATCTTTAGAGATAGATCAAGAGGCTCGTAGGTCTAAGTTAGAGCACATACATAGACAAGATACTACATAGATTCGGTATGCGCAGATTTCTAAAAGGGGCTACGCCCATGTCTCTTGGCATCCACGTCTCGCAAGGATGCAGGTCCTAGTACACAAGATCAAAGAGGCCGCGTGAGTAAGATTCCATATGCCTCCGCCCATTGATCTATCATGTATGCCATGTTATGTACCTCGACAGGATGTAATATTTGCCTTGAGTATGACCATGAGATATCAACAAGATCCGTGAGAGTCATCGGATCGTCCAAGAATATCCTAAAGTACTTAAGAAGGACTAAGGATATATTCTTGAAATATGGTGGTTGGAAGAAAAGCTGCGGATCGGTCACACAAACATGCAAGTTTCCAAGCTGACCAAGATAAATCAAAAGATCGCAATTAGGATATGTATTCCTATTGAATGGTGGTACGGTAAGCTAGAAGTGCTCCAAGTAGAGACCGTGGGCTGATTATGCGATGGCTAAGTATATAGCAAAGACTGTCGAGATGCGGCTAAGGAGGCCTCTTGGATTAGAAAGTTCATTAATGAACTTGGAGTGCCCCTACCATCTCAAATCCAATAGACTTGTTCCTGTGACAATAGCGGCGCTATTACGCGGAACCCAAGCGACCTAGGTCACATCAAGGACTGAAGCATATACTCATGCGATTTCGTCTTATCGTGAAATCAATGATAGAGGTGATATAAAAATATGCAAAGTACTCGGAGAAGACAATGATGCTGATCCTCTTACTAAGCCTTGCACACGCAAAACATGAGCGTCGTGTTAGGGCAATGGGAATTAAGTAATTAATGATTGCACCTAGTGCAAGTCAGGGAGTCTCATAGGAAATTATGCCTTAGGGAAAGTCATCTCCATTTAGTTATCATTTAATTAGCATGTTTATAGTGATAATTGTATCCTTGGATATATCTTATAGATTATCCTAGATGTCCCCGGGTCGGTCATCTATCTAGGAGTGAGGATGAAATAAGACCAAATATGACTTTGATGAGGTATGGAGATACAAATCAAAGTCATGCGCACTAATAAAGGCAAGGCGTTTGGACGACCCACTTGTAAAAGTCAAAATGGATTTAGTCATAAGCTTATCTCTTGTATAACCGCGTCACAACACCCTTGACTCGAGATCATCATGGATTCCTACATGATGAGTCGCTGATCTTTGACCTAGTCAAAAGTCACCTTTGACTTAGGAGTGATGATAAAGGCTTGGATCGGATTAGTGGTTTTCATGCGGAGCGATGTGAATGGTCAGGGTGAATTTGTCCTCACATTTGTCAGAGATGATACTTGAGCCCCTCGATGAGTAAGTCCGAGAAACGTATGGCCATACTACGATGGAAAGAGTTTCCATTTCAATTGCACTACTCGAGAATCAAGAAAGTAGTGGTCAAGAACGGGAAGTTGACATTATCCATGCCTCATCCTTGACCAAATTATCGCGTGACAAAAGGGACGTGACATGGTTGTACGATGAGTTCCATCGTATCATCGATCCCCATATGAATTGGGTAGTCGTAATGTCTTACATAGAGGCCGCTTGCGACTTGTGGGCTGGTACATGATACCATCAAGCACGCCAATCTTACGTGGGCTCCATAGGTCAACACAAGAATAGCCCAACACGAGCAATAGTGTCAGGATTCATTGAATCTTAGATATGTCTATGATTTAATGAATACCGTATTTATTCTAGGATGAATATATATATATATATATATATATTAATTCAAAATTGAATAATAATGATATTATTTAATAATGATATCATTATATAATATTTGTTTTGTATTTAATTTATTTGATAAATTAAATATTTAAAACAAATAAGAGATATATATCCCGATTTAATTCACGGAGATCAATTAAATCAGAGGCTCATAATTCGAATTAAATATATTTGATTAGATCTCGCTGGACAGATTTTAATTAATGCATTGATTTAATTCAGATTCGAATTCAACAATTAATTAAGATTAATGTTGAAAATTTTAATACGGCTCATTGTGGTTTTAGAAACTCTATAAAAGGGATGGCGATCTAGTCGTATTAGGGATCTAAAAACGAATTGAGAGAGCCACCAAAGAATTACCTAGGAGAAAAACGTGAGACACAAAGGAAGAGGGTGCTAGCACGCTACCGCCCGTGTTCGAAGGCCGTTCGCGCGGGATACCTATGAGGAGATCAAAACTCGTTTCGTTTGATCAAACGCGATGGCACCACGTTCAAGACGACGACGCCGAAATGCATCAAGAAGGAGATGCGCACTGCATCGATCTAACGCAACTCTCAATCCTACCGCATAGGTACAGCTTTTCTAACGAACCTTGATTTAAACGCGTCGAGCGATCTTCTTTGGGATTCGTAAAATTTTTATACTTCCGTGTACGGATCCCAACACTAGCAATGAGTTGAGAGTCTTGGGGGTGAGATTTGAAGGGATAGTTGTTGAATTAATGGTCTAGTAACAAGGGATAGGCATTTAAACATGTCCTATTCAAAAGTATAATAAAATAAGGGTAAAAGATTATAAATAATGACCAAATATTTCAAATAAAAAGGATAAGATTCATGAGCGGATCAAGAAGAACATAATTTTAATTATGTTATTAATATTAGAATGAACAATGACCCATCTCTATATGAATTTTAAAATTATAAGAACCGACATTTGTCCGAGCTCAAAAGAGAAGCGAACCAAAAAGGACTTTGAAGTAAAGGTACGTTGTCAGGGAAAGGCAACACGTAGTAACTCTTTCTCCCATATATTATGCAATTATTCTACATGTTTGGTTGTGTCATTGATTATATTTGTTTCATGAATATATATGGGTAATTTGATTATGACTATGTTATGAGGTTGTAAGTCCCAGATGAGGTTGTAAGTCCCAATAAAGCTATAAGACCAAATCTGACATTTTGCATGATCATTCGACCGTGTCCTTGTGTTGTAAGACCGATGTGTATTTTACATCAATATTGGACTATGTGTCATTTAGCTAAAAATGTAATGTGCAATCTTGTAAATATTGGTTGTGTGTTCCCATGATTCATGATGATTGTGTTGGGCGTAACGCTTAGCCGAATACGTTGGATTGATGATTTCCACAGCTTGTTTTGATGCTTCACGACTTGCATATATTATGATTCCTTGTGGTTACTAACAGATTCTTAAGAATTCCATCCATTTCCTTAAAATGACATACATAAAAGACAAGAAGCTCGAAAAGGCAAATGTGTGGTCATCGAGATAAATTAGAAGGAGAAGTAGATAGCTTAGTTTTGTTCACCTTCTATATAATCTTTCCTCATGATTAGGACTTTTTTTGGAATTAGCCAAGTATGGCTAATGTAATGTATATTTATACCTATAGATTCTTACGAACACATGGTAATGGAAGTCTATATTAATATTATGCTTAGGATATTGCTACGTGGATGTGCACGTGTGAATCGAGCCATAATGTAACGCCCCCGCTCTAATTAAGCCAAGAACAAGAGTGACGTCTTCCTTAATCATAAGCCGTATGTATTATTTAACAAATGAATTTAAACCACCGAGCCAGGTTTGGTCCCGGGGGAGATAAAAACCTTTGTTAAAAAAGAGTACAAAAGTTTAACCCAAACATAGGATCTACTCCTATGAATGAATGGGCTTTTATGAAGAATTTTAAACTTTTTAAAACATTTAATCGTTGGTTCATTCTCTTCATTAAAATACATCATACCTTAGTCCTTGTTAGATATTATTAGAGGAATTCTTAGTTATTATATCTATCCTAGTGCTCTACTACACCATTAATCATCTATCACATTATGGGGGCTCCGTGACATACTCTGCCCAATCGTTGTAGCAATATATATGGGTTTCTACTATTATGAGGATATAGGTATCCATTTATACATGTACATTCTAATAACCCACATTTGGCTACCTAAAAATAATATACAAGTCAAAATAATAACTAAGTCGTAAGTAATATATAAAGCAGAAGGTGAAACAAAATAAAGTAACCGACTATTAGCTCCTCCACCTTCTTAGCGTTAAAGATAATTACACCCTTGCCTCTCGAACCTTGCTTACTATTCTCGCGCATGTCCCGAATTAAGGAAGGTTTTGAGATTCAAATGATGAATCCAAAGTAATGTGTTAATCTCCCAAACCAAACATATACAATATATGTAAATCAACCACAATAGAGCAAACCCACACAACATATAATGCATTCAATTTCATACACATGTATTACTATTCATATACAGCATGTAATACAAACAATCATCATATGAATTAATACCTTAGCTTAGGAAAATACAATTAGGTGAATTAACAACCCAACATTAATCAATGCACTAGGCTCGCCGACCATCGGAGTTCGGCCCCATGGTTAGCCCTTCCTCAACCTAACCATGAGTGGGCGCTTGACTCATACGTGTGCATGACATACAAACACGGTATAAAACAAATATATATAGCTATACAAGGAATGAGATTAGAGTTACTACATGTTGATATTTTTGAAAACCGTACCTTCCACAAGGTTCTTATCACCGCGTTTATCCTTTAAGCTCTCGCATAATTATTACTTCCTATAATTATAATTTATAGAGACGGGTCATTATTCAATCTAATCTTGATAACATATTAAGATTATAGCTCCTCTAGACCCACTCCAAATACTTGTCCTTTTATATCCTTAGTGACTATGAATCTATACCTATTGGGACTTATTTAATTGAATACTATTCACTATGGGAATAAGTATTATTTCAGTACCATTTAATCTTCCAACTTATTCAAAGAAATTATCACTTTAAAGATTAAACACAATTATCTACTTATGTGATTATTCTCAAACTTATAAGAAATTAAGCCTTTAATTTCTCTCGGGAACCTGGAAAAATCGTATCTTAGTCTATACAACTCCAAATGGAGACATTTCGCATTTTTGAAAATTGGACATTGCTTGTTTCGAAAATTAGAATTTTCCAAAATTGGACATGGCTTGAGCCTTTTTTTGAAACCCGACCAAATCATAATTTGAGTTTTAGATCTCCAATCAATACGTTTTAAGACTTGTTTTAAAGCTTGAGAGGTCTATTACACTGCTCAAATTTCTCACAAAAGCAATATCATTTACCCAATCAAAACCTTTCTTAAAAATGACAGTTCCATTTGAACACATAACGTATAGATTCCAATGCTCAACTTCAAAAATCCATATCTGGAGTTCTAGGCATCCAAAGGAGATGACTTTTTCATGGAGCTACTACAACTTTAGGAGTTGACTTGGAATCAAAGAAACACCGCACATATAAAGATCCTCGTCTCGACAAACTCCCGATCAAAATTTGGAAAGATGCCTCCACGCTTTAGGCATTCATGGATCCTTACCTTGTCAATCGCATAAACTATGAGACTGCATAGTGCTGAAGTCTTATGTGTAGAAAGACATAGGGCGTTTTGTTTTTGTTGTTTTTTGATTGGCCACAGTAATTCAGACGTGTCGCTCATTTTTGGACACTAATATGTCTTCTCAGATATGCATTACCGTACACGTATCGGTCATATATTTGTTTTGTATAAAGCAAGATATATGCATTAGCGTAAACTTTGGACCATGTTCAATTAGGTTCAGAAAACCAACATGGCATAAAGTTTGTGTGTAGTCCTCTCGTTAAGGTCAATTTCATTGTATTGTCATTAAGGCCATTTGTATTTTGGCCGGTGCACGCTGGCGAACTCACAATATTTTCAATGTATACAAGTGGTTAATAGCTACCCTAATATGCTTTTTAAATTATTTCGAATTTGTTCACCGACTATTACTTTACTCGCTTCTTGTAACAAACAAACATAGCAAGTTTGGTTTCACTTACTATTACTTACCCGCTTCTCCTCGTTGTCATTCACTATGGAATATGTACAAGTATGACTATTTGACATTGACGTTGTCAAGGGTAATGTCACATAATTTGATTCAGCAAAATACATACTATCAAACTTTTCGTTCAAATGCGTAATTACCACAATTTATTACGTTCGAATGTTAACATTTAGTTTGAACGCATTATGGCCACAATTGACCCCCGGGTAACGCACCGCTAGTTTTTACGTCTTGAACGAAGTAAATTGGTTCGAATGTTCGAGGAGTGATGTTAAGGAAACCCGACATATCGCACTAATGACAAAGAAAATGTCTTTCCAAAACGTTTGTATCCTCCATCATCTCCATTACTTCTCTAACATGACGACCACACCCTCCCGCTATTTGCATTATTCATGTCTCATTCATCATCTTTGGGTTTGAACTATCTAGCCTCCGTAATATATCAAAACTTTGCCGGCACAGCGAGTAATAACCCCCATGAGGGACAATCAATTTATATTCAAGCTCATTTTGAAGTTGTAAGCTTTTAAGGTCTCCGTTGTGTGTATAAGGCATTAGTGCCTAGTTACGTATTTAAAGTTCAATTACTTGTTCATGTCCTACATTGTTGAACATCGATGACATTCTCATACGTGGCCCTCTCATGTCAATGTTCTGTTTCTTTTTATAAAGCATTTGAGAAGGCCAAATTGCTTCCTTCCATTACCTTTCACCATATGTGCTGAACGTGTTATAATTTGGTTTACTTTTATGTGTGATGCCTTGTGGTGTTCTTTGTATGTAGTTTCTATAATTTTTATGCATCATTAGAGAAAGGCAATTTCCTTTCTTTCCTTTTCAAAGATACGTAGCACATGGTATCATTTATGTTCATCAAATATGTCACTTCATCTATGGTGCTGTTTCTCCAACCTTGTTTTTGTTTTATGCACTTGAAAAAGTTAAAATCCTTCATTCTTCTTCCTTTCACATCGCACCGGTTTGATACATTCGCAACCGGTTTTTTTTCCCCGTTCCTCTTCTCATATTCATCTTCCTTGTTCCTCTTCTCAATTCCTTACATGTTCGTCGTCGTTGTCACCTCCGGAAGCTAGTCGCCGACGCAATTTCATATCCCCGACGTCTACTTTAACTTCATCTCTCCGATCACGCAAGTTCGTAGGGTCTGTGGCTTGCACCGTTCAAAAGTAAATAATCAGTTAGAAAAAATCTTTTTCCTTTTTTAACTTAAAAGCATCAGGGAGGATTTCCCCCATCTAATCTTCCCACTTAACCAACATCCAATTCTTTATACCAAACGTTTTATTTTCCCTCAACTTAGTTCCTTCCCTAGTATACCAAACAAAGTTACATTTTTAAACTTCCCCTCATAATCTTCCTTTCCTTTCCTTTCAAATCTTCCTTGTAACAAACAAGGCCTTAAGGTTAGTTCTTAGTAAAGTTGTGGTTTAATCTAGAAAATTAGGGAATAAATTCCTATACTTGTTTTAGGCCTCCATTGCATTTAAAATGCTTAATGAGATAAAAACATGTTTAGAAATAAATTTTAAATATTAATGGAACAAGATTGTGAAAATTGTAGAATTTTCAGCTTTTTAAATATTGTTATGTGCGAACAATGAGGCTATTATTTTATGTATGAAATGAGCTTTAAAAATCATGAAATGTTTTAGGCACAAAGTATACATATAGAACTTTCCATCGATATAACATTTGTAACGTTTTAAGCTCGACAACGAGATAAAAATTTTGAAGTTGGATCACGTTTTAGGAATTTAAATCCGAATAGTGTTTGACAACTTGAAACCCGGGGAATGATTCTTGATGTTCTAGCTTCTGGGAATATTTTTCCTGAAAATAGACATGTCAAGGGTCATGAAGAATTTTGTTGCACCTCATTTCGATTTGTTTAGAATTAATTATTATTTTTCAAAGTTACCGAAAAATCTCGGGCAAAAATGATGAAATGTGTTTTTAAAGAAATGTAAGGGTAAAATTGGAATAACAAATCCACCAAGGGTAAAAGGGGTCAAAGATGACAAAAATAACTCTTAGGATATTATTCTAAGTGATATGGTAATACGTTAGGATATCCGAGGAGTCCCGGGTCGATTCAAAAGGGTCGATGCTTTGGTAACTACACAAAGCTGAAAGGTGATTTAACACATATTGTAACTCGAACTCTATGTTGTCTTGTATGCTTATATGAGATAGATGACTATAGAGTCATAGACAAGACTAGGGTCTTGGGTCATGTACTATGGCTAAGGCTCTCATTTTAGGTCACCTATTACATACATTCAATTTGTATGTTATGGTTCCTAGCGCCGAGGACACGTGGGAGGCGTGGCACCGGTGAGTGCAAACGTTGCAAACATTACATTTGATGTGTGCTATGTATTGTTGTGCTATTAACATTACATTTGTTATGTGCTATGTATTGTTGTAACCTTACATCTCATAAAGCAAATGGTTGATGCCGAAATGTAATTAATATTTGTCATATATACTATTATTATTTGAGCGCACGAGAAAGACCGTTACCCGAGATTCACGGTATCAATCAAATTCTGACTAATAGTTCGTGAAAGGCACCCAATGATCTAATCCGTGAAGAGGCAATCACGGGATTGACAAAGAGGCACCGCTGAGATTGAGTCGTAGAGGGTCAATAGGATTTAGTTTCGGCATGAACCCATAGGGTTGTTTCAAACCATTTGGTGCTTAAACTAAGAAAATGTTAGCTCCATGTGGGTTTACCATAAGTCACGGGAAAGACGTGGGAGAGTTCCACTAGGACTTTACCGGCTCCGGCCAATAGGTTTGATTAATCAGATGCTTGGATTCCAAGCCACAAGTCTAGTTAAGGCTTGGTTTAAGAGTGTATAGTTACTATTTAAGAGTTGTAAATTATACACATTCTAGATAATTGTATCACATGAATATTCCTTCGGGAAATATTTTAATTTACCAGCTTATGCCCGGAGCATTTTATATCGCTTACTCATTCTCCAAACGTAGCGCATGCTCTCCATTCCACTTTACTCCGATACGTAGCACCGTATTCCTAAATACAATGCGTCACCGGGTACAATAAGTAGTATGAAATTTGGGGTGTTACAACTCATGCCACTATCAAACCAAAGTTCAAAGAAAATATTGTGAGGACGGTTTGCCTAGATTCGATTGCCGATAGCCAAAAAAAGTCAACAAAAGCGTGAAGGTTCGACGCATGGGCGGTAAAGTTTGACTAAAGACAAGTGTGTTAAGTGTAACAATTTAGGAAAGTTAAGATGTACGAAATAGAGGTGCATCTTTTAAAAGACTTGATGAAACTTGCTCATGGTCATAAGTTTAGGAACCATTGTTTTGGCTCTTAATTTACAACCGTAATGAATGTTTAAATGAAAGTCCACGATTTTAACATCACAGCCTTTAGTTTTGTAAATGGTGACAAGTGATTTCTTAATAACCATTACATATTAGACATGGTATTTTGAATAGCGATGAGTTTTTCATACTAATCGTTACTTATTTGACTTTTTTAAAATAATTTTTATAGTTGAATATCAATGAGCATGATTTATACCATGTTTTCCCGTATTTTATGACTGAATCAGTATGGTGAATATGATCTTAATTGCATGTAATCTTAGCAAAAAGACATTTATTCATTGTACAGGAACTTATGCTTAATTCTCACATCCTAAACATGTGCTAAGAAAGAAGCAACTTTGAGGTTTTATGAAAAAAGTGACATAACATAGCAGCATGTGCTATAGCAAAGAGGACGCCCTTATCGAAGTACAATACAATGCATCCTCAAGCTATAGCATAGTAAGTGACGCAGTGCTACGGCATATATTCTCGACATTTTGTCAAGATTGTTTCGTGAAGTATAGTAGGTCAAGATAATCATAGATTCTTTTTCGATGTATTGAAATAGAAGATGCGGAGAATCTAACTAAAAGATTTGAAGAATCCTTGCAGGATCGGGCAATTAATCAATCTATCACGAATTGGAAGATAGATACGATCGGACCTCGACGTATTAGGAAGGCCTAGCTGAATTACGTACGCAAGAAAGTCTCCGATTATATAAGGAAACAAAGAAGCCAACCATAGGGGAGGTCGAGTTGCCGAGAGCCTAATCCATTCATATACGCCGTAATCGTAAGAAGAAAGAGAGAGTTCATAAGGCACGAAACCTCAAGAGAACCTAGCACCCTTCCTTGTAGTAAGACTCGAGAGAAGAAGACGTGATGTGACGTGGACAGTGGCTTCTTCCACGCTGTCGAAACTTCAAGTAAGCTTCTCTTCGTTTTCTTTCATTTTAACCTTTTGATCATAGGTTATTTTGTTGTTATCTCTGCTTTGTGTTTCCTTTGTCACTATGAACTAAATTTCCTATGGCCGAGCGAGGATGATTTCTTAAGTTTTGAATGAATCCACAGTTCTTAATTCAATAAATTTAGTTTGTTTATCAAGAATTAAATTATTGTCTATTAGTGGAAACTAAGGGCTAGGATTAGTGGCCCCGCTTACGGAAAGGAGTCGGGGTTAGACCCTTCGAGAAACAGTTGGATTGCTAGGCAAAAAGCCGGTGCAAGGCCTGACCTATTATTGTAGGCTTCTGGAACGGGTCTACTGCTCATAACCATAACACCAGGCTTTGTAATATTAATCTAACTAGAAAATTGCCATAGGCAAATGGGAGAAGTAAAGTTAGTATTACATGTATCGGACGCGGAAGCTTCGATAGACTATTATGGTGGGTTAGTCAATAGCAATATAAATAGTATTTATGTTGTAGCATTGCGAAGTTGTGCAATATAAATGCTATAGCAATGCTGCGGCTAACCGGGGGATTGATACGCTTAAGAATGATTCAAAGTTTAGCCTATTTTCCTACTGATTTCTTCTTACAACTACGACACTATTTACTTTCCCGTTATTTAGCGTAATCACAAAAAAACCCCCCAAGTCAATCCGATTTTACTTTCTCGGCTCACACAACTATTACAGCAGCTTGAGCGTCACTTAGCGGGTATCTCGCCTCTCGATGGACGATACTCTACTTACTCTTATTACTTGTTCGACCGGTCACTTGCCATCAAGGAAATCAACCAACAATTATTCAACCCCGTAGTACAAAAACAAAACAAAAGTTGTAATAAATTAACAAACAATGACTAAATTAGTATCGATTGGTTTATTAATAACCGTGAAGAGACAATTTTTTTTAAATATTTGGGGCTACATTGTCCTAATGATTTTTTTTAATATTTTAAAAAATAAACAAGCAGTATTGCCTCGCAGTCATTAACACTACGGTTTTACCTCCGCCTCCCTCCCTATCCCTACCCTTGCTCGGCATATCATCTACGTTTGGAGTTGAAGGGTTTAACTAGAAGAGTTGATCATATACAACCTAATTGTGATGAAGGATTTAGGATCCAACTTTCCGTTTAAACTATGGGTGTGTCTAGGAGATGCCTTGTCGAGAGGTCAAGGTTGGCCAACATGCATTTGCAGCAAAGCCTCAATTTGAGGAGGGGGACACTAGTGCAAAAAAGGGTTTTAAGACCGGACAAAAGAGGCATCGTAAGACCGGACCCGCGACCGGTCTTGTTCCAGCCGGTATTAAAAGTCCACATTTAAGACCGAACACGAACCGGTCTTAAAGAAACTATTTTAGACCGGACATTTAAAACATTAGGTCTTAAAAGTCGTACTAAATAAAGCTAAAATATTTTTTGTTCGGTCATAAAACTCAACTTTTAAGACCGGCAAAAACTCGGCCGCTCTTAAAAGATCAAAATTATAAGACCGGACAAAAATAAATCCGGTCGAAAATAAATAGCGGCTTCTAAGACCCGACGACTAATTATACGCGGTCTTAAAAGATTGACTTTCAAGACTCGGATTAGAATTGTCCGGTCTAAAAAATTATTTTTAGACCGAACATATAAATACACCGGCCTTAAAAGACAAACTTTTAAGACCGGCTTAATATCAAATATGTTCACATGACCTTTAAGACCGACATATTAATACATCCGGTCTTAACAAGTTGAACATTTAAGACCGGCCTATTTATTACCGGCCCAAATTTTCCCGAATTTTTTCCCCGTTCTATTCTTCCGATCATATATATTCACAAATCCACCACCCAATCCAAAGACATAAAAGTCGATACTTTAAGTACAAGCTATGAACAATTATGAATAAATTGAATTGGGAAAAAGAATACAAATATTATTCACCATGAGTTATGTGGCTTCTTAATTAATGATTATACTATGACTACAACACCTAAAAATTAATTTATACCAATAAGATAACTTACTTACAATGCAAATACACAATAAGTTACAAATACAACATACATGCCCAATGTAATATTCACCATGCCTTCATCCGATTCCCACCCAACAACGTAACATCCTCTTTTATAACATGCCCCTTTGGATCCGATCCTGCCACAAAAATAAAACAAGAACAAACTTCATAGTTAGTGACATTGTTTAAGAACATAGAAGGAATATAATATAGTTAAAACCTTAAAGTTTTCAAAGAATTTTGCATATGAATATTACCTTATGAATTGACTCTTTTATAAAGCGATATCCTCCCATATCCCTTCTTGATGATCATTTCTTATGCCGGGTTCATTATCCGCTTCATCTTCTTCATTCATGTCCGGTAGACCCCTTGAAAAAGGAGTACTCTCATGAAGACCATAATTTGAATGACTTTCCTCATCAATATCAATGACCCTTTTTCCTTGGAGAGCTACTGCACCACATTTTATTTTCTTGATCTAAGTGATATAGAACACTTGTTTCGCCGGGTCCGCCATAATAAAAGGTTCATCTCCAAAACTTCTACCATTGACATCGACTAATGTAAATCCTAGCCGATCGATCTGAACACCATTATTGACATTAACCCACTTGCATTTGAAAATGGGAAATCTAATTTTAACATAGTCTACCTCCCAAATCTCTTCAATAACCCCATAATATGGCATGACTACCAATAAAGGCCTCTTGTCTTTCGAATTGGAGAAGTGCATAGATTCAGCCTCTAACATAACACCACTGTTCTGGACGGTGCTCCTATCATCTAGGGACTTCGTGTAAAATGTATAACCATTGATCACATACGAATTCCAACTTATGACATCAACCTCGTGACCACGTGCTAACCATTTGATTGTATCGTAAACACATTCCTCTCCTCGACCTTTTGTTTGAACCAATTTGCAAAAGTTCTCGTTATGCTCCCTAATCAACCTTTGTTCATTCATTCGATGATTTTCTTTCCTTACAACTTTCTTTATGTGCAGCTATGATGGCTTGAACTTCATCAACATTATTCAAGATGTATAAGTGGACTTGTGACAATTCATAGGATCCACACTCTTTACCGAAGCCCTCGTCTACCCCCTTCAAAGATGCCGACGTTTTGGAAGCCCAATATGTCTTACTTTGGCCAAATAATTTTGACAAAATTCCATGGCTTCTTCAAAAACATATTTCCGAACAATTGATGCTTCGGCCGGATGCGTTCTTCACGCACTTTTAGGAATTTCATAGATCTTTCAATTGGGTACATCCACCGTAAATGGATAGGTCCGCACAACTTTATCTCCCTCACTAGATGAACAATTAGATGAACCATGATGTCAAAAAATGTAGGAAGAAAAAGCTTCTCAAGGCGGCACAAGATAAGATATCCTTCATTCTCCAATTCATCCAACTTTTCAATATCAAAAACTTTACTACAAACCGCATTGAAGAAGACACAAAGTCTAGTCAAAACGACCCAAGATCATATTCGGGGATGCCTCGAATAGCTACCGGGAGTAGCCGTTGCATCAAGACATGACAATCATGAGACTTTTGGCCTACTAATTTCAAGTCCTTCATCGATACAAGCCTCTTAAAATTTGAAGAATACCCCGAGGAAAATTTTGTGCCATGTAAACACTCACAAAAAACTTTGTTTCTCATCCTTAGACAAAGTATGAGAAGTCGGGGACAATAAGTTCTCTTCCCGTATGGCCTTGGATGTAAGTCTTCGCGTATTCCCATTACTTGCAAATCCAATCTTGCCTTCACACCATCCTGGAACTACCTTGTATGTTGAGAAGCGTGCCAACAATACTATCACATACGTTTTTTCTCCACGTGCATGACATCAATACAGTGTCTCACATCAAGATTGCACCAATATGGAAGATCGAAGAATACAGATCTCTTTTTCCATATATTTGTTTCTTTTCTACTCTTTATAGTCTTACCGAAGATGACACCGATATTTTTCACCTTTTCATAAACTTGCTCCCAACCAATGCCACCAGAGCATCTTCATACTCCTGGTCACCAAAAAAGGCTTTCTTTAATCGACGATATGGGTGGCCCCATCTAAGAAATCTCCTATGTCCAAGATAAACCGTCTTTCTTCCATGTTGAAGTTGATGGTAGCGTGTGCCTTCTTCACAAACCGACATGCTTTATGGCCTTTTACACTATACCCCGACAAGTTCCCATATGTCGGGAAGTCGTTTATAGTACAAAATATCATGGCTCTTAATTAAAACACATCCTTCTTTAAAGAGTCAAAAACATCGACACCTTTTTCCCACAACTCCTTCAAGTCTTCGATCAAGGGCTCAAGGTAAACATCAATGTCATTTTCGGGTTGTTTTGGTCCCGAAATCAACATAGACAGCATGATGTACTTTCGTTTCATGCATAACATTAGAGATAAGTTGTAAATAATAAGGAGCACAGGCCATGAACTATGTATGCTGCTAAGGCTTCCATATGGATTCATGCCATCCGTGCTAAGGGCAAGCCTAAGGTTCCTAGGTTCTTCGCCGAAGTTCGGAAATAAATGATCGATTTTCTTCCATTGAGAAGAATCGGCCGGATGTCGAAGCTTTCCATCGAAATCCTCTCATCTCGCATGCCACCTCAAATTTTTTGCATCATTTTCATTCGCAAACAACCGCTTGAACCTTGGTATGATTGGAAGATACCACAACACTTTGCAGCCCCTTATTTGACTTGTACCTTGGGGTTTCACATATCGGACAATTCCCGCTTCTCTTCAAACTCTTTTCTATACAATACACAATCATTCGGCATGCATGGATCTTTTTGTACTCCATCCCCAAAGGGACGTAGTATTTTCTTAGCATCATAGTATCGATGGGGCAACACATTATCATCTAGAAGCATGTCCTTAAAAGCCTCAAGCATTTTAAAAAACTTTGTCGCTCCATCCATGACGTGCCTTCAAGCTTACCAATTTCAATACAAAGATTCAACAATTGGTATTTTTTACAACCAGGGTATATGGGTCTCGCATCACCGCACATATTACCATATGCATGTGATTGATGAAAAGCCTCTTCTCCTACATCATGAATAATGTCCTCTATGTGATCATCCATATCCGTGTTATTATCATCAAAGGCATGTTGAGACCCACTTGACATTTTTTCACCATGCCATACCCATACCGTATAAGTCTTACAAAATCCTTCACAAATTAAATGTGTGTGGATAACTTCAGGACTTAGTCGCCTCTCATTCAAACATTTTACACAAGGGCAATAAAACTTCCCACTATCATCACGGGCATTTTGTTTAGCAAATTCTATAAAGTCCCTCACCCCATTCTCGATATTCAACACTCGTCTATAACGCAGCTTATCCAACTATGATCCATAGTAGAATTCCTATAGACTTTAAAGATTTAACATACATAATCCGAAAAAATTGACACTTGCATATAAAATAAGGCAACACCAAATGCATATTTATGCTCAATGTCGGTTATGTTAATTTTTTTTTATGAAGAAACTTGCCCATTAAATTCATAACGAAGAATCACTTTTGGTCATAAATGTATCACAGTGAATCCAAGAAGCAAAATAAAAGCATGACGAGGAAATTAAATGCATCGCGTGAAGGTCTTGTGGACTCATCTGTAGCATATAAATTCAAATGCGTTTGCGGAGTCTTTTTTCTCCCACCATGAACGTTGATGTTTCAAACAGCAAGAGAAACCTAAAAACATTTGTTGGTCAGTTGGGTAGTTCTAAAGCGCAAATATAATCTTCAAAATACAATATTCATTAACAACAGAGAAACCCACAAGAACATTTCATCGATTTCGTTCAACCCGTAAAACCATAAAGTTATATAACCGAAACACCTCTTACAGCCTTGGTCTATAGACGTTTAGCTAAGGAACCGAAAGTGATTGTCGAGAGAGCAACGCGATGCGCCGACGAAGCAACACAAAAACACCGGAGACAGTAACCCGAGTAATCACTTTCGGCGTGAGAAGAGAAGTTCGAGAGGAAATTTAATATTTCGCGCGACGTAGACATGTTTTATTAATTTGGATTTTATTAAGACCGATTAGTTATAAAGTAGCCGGTCCTAAATATATAATTAAATTTTTAGGACCGGAGGATTATAAGACTCCGGTCTTAATTTTTTATTTTTTATTTTTTATTTACTTTTAAGACCGGAGTCTTATTAAACATCCGGTCCTAAAAGTCCTCATTTAAAAAAAAAAAAGAGGATTGGCTTTGGCGAGCGCAAAGAAGAATCGAATGAATAAAAATTAAAGAAAACGGAGAATAAGCTTCTTTAATTACTAGAGAATATGAACAAAAAAAAGACACAAGCTTAGTTCTTAATGATTCATTCATTACAGGTGAATATGCACGTACACAAGGAAAAAACAAAAGAAAAATAAGCAGAAAATTATAAAAAACAAGAATCTGACTAAACATCCTTGGCGATATCAGCGTGAAAAGCATTAAATTCCCGCCGGATGTCAGCAAGTTCATGTCTTATTCGCATCAGCCGCAATGCATCATTAGAGGAAAGAGGAGAGGGGTCAGCGGTAGGCGCGCCGGGGCCAACGGTCGGGAGAGGGGAGCAGAACCTCTTCATGGTCCGAAGGCCGGAGGGGGCGGCAACCTCTTCATCATCCGAAATAACAATGGGTCCAACGACCCGAGACTCTTTCGTCACAATAGAACGCACTCTCGCTGGAGGAGGCGCACCGTATAACGATCTATGGAAGGCACGAGCATCGAGTAAGAGTACCCCTACGAGCGGTTCTCTTGTATCTAACCATGGTTTGAGCAAATAAGGGCAGAGCCACGAGCGTGGAGTTCCGAGATTGTGAGGAGTTAATAAGGACAGAGAGGTATGAGGAGTTTATATTTTTAAGAGCGACGACGTGTGGAGTTACGAGGTATGAGGAGTTTAATAGATAGAGGTATGAGGAGTTAATAAATATGCGGTCTAAAATTATATTATTTATTTTTTTCAATTTAATTGATTTTAAGACCGACCTTTTATAATATATCTGGTCCTAAAAGTCTATTATTTATTTTTTTAATCAATTCAATCACTTTTAAGACCGACTTTTTACATTGTCTCCGGTCCTAGAATTCATTTATTTTTTTCAATTCAATTGATTTTAAGACCGACCTTTAATAATATATCCGATCCTAAACGTCTATTATTTATTTTTTTCAATTCAATTGATTTTAAGACCAGCCTTTTATAATATGTCCGATCCTAAAAGTCTATTATTTATTTTTTTAATCAATTCAATCACTTTTAAGACCGACCTATTACCTTGTCTCCAGTCATAGAATTCATTTTTTATTGAATGATTCAGAGTCGTATCCTTACACTCTGTTCAAAGAATGATTCAGAGCCTCTTCGACTTCTAGATAAACTTCCCAACTAGGTGTCTCCTCGTATTCTAAGGAACTATGCTTCTCCTCATTATTGTTTCCGGCGTTTCACATTGGTCAGGCAGGGTTCTCTATTTAAACCCGATGTTACTTTACTTCCTTCACATTCTTCTCCATCACTTCTGAAACATCCACAGTAATGGCTGCTCCACCACCACCAGGTCCTCCTCCTTCGTTGCCTCCGGAACCGACAATCTACCAGATGATTCTACACATTCTGGACCGCCTTGCTCATATAGATCGACGCTGAGGCCAGCTGTTTCAGGTCTATCACGTCGTCAACGACAAGCTGCAGGCGGTACTCGCACTAGGACATTGAGTACCATCCTGAAGATGACGACCTCTCCAACGACTCCCTCCCCTCTGACAACGATGGGGGGGGAGTAGATGTTTTTTATTTTTTTTTTTTTTTTTCGTATTCGCCGCCGCCGCTACTCCTCACGGGGCAGCAAAAAAAAATATAATAAAAAAAATTTTTTTTTTTGTTTCCATATTCGATCGCCATGTCCTTTTCATTATCTTCTTTCTTTTTCCGACAAAAAGGAAACAAACAAAACATTGTCCTCGTGTAAATCAACATTAAAAATTCGCAGAATACAGTTAAGAACATACAAAAAAAAAAAAAAAAAGATCGTTTTCCTTATTCGAATAAAAACAAACAAAGTGACTATTCTTCTCAAGGTTGGACCGTCGTTGTCTGTGTTACCTCGACCGAGTTGAATATTTTAGTTTCCTTTCGCATCTTCCTTATTTTTCCGACAAAAAGAAAAGAGACAACGAAAAGGGAAACCGATAATGCCGCTCAACATCAAGAGAGGTAACATCGACGACAACGAGGGTCCTAGCTTGAGAGTAACGCCGTAACCTCGGTTGTTTTGAACCCTAAAAAATTGTCTGAAACCGAGTCAACAACTATTAAGAGCTAACAAATTCACAGTCGTAAAGGTTAAGCCATATTTTTTAAAAATATTTTTTGACTGAACTTTTAATAGCGGACAAATAACAAAACTACGGTCCTAAAAGTCTAGACATATTTTTTAGTTAAACGTAGACTTTTAGGACCGGTCATAACATAAACATTCGGTCCTAAAAGTCTAGCGAATTTTTAGAAGACTTTTAGGACCGGATGTTTAAACAATATGCGGTCCTAAAAGTCTAGCCATAGTTTTTTTAGAAATAAACGAAGACTTTTAGCACCGGAGGTTTAATAAATATGCGGTCCTAAAGGTCTCGCCAAATTTTTAAAATAAACGAAGAAGATGGACTTTTAGGAGCGGCTATTTAACAAATTTACGGTCTTAAAGTCTAGACATATTTTTTAGTTAATTAAAAGACTTTTAGGACCGGTCATAACATAAATATGCGGTCCTAAAAGTCTAGAATATTTTTAGAAGACTTTTAAGACCGGACAAATAAATACGTCCGGTCCTAAAAGTCTAGCCATAGTTTTTTTTTTTAAAAATAAACGAAGACTTTTAGCACCGGAGGTTTAATAATTATGCGGTCCTAAAGGTCTCGCCATATTTTTAGAAATAAACGAAGACTTTTAGCACCGGACTTTCAGATAGTCTCTTTTTTCTCATTTACAACATCTTGTATCTCAAAATTTCAAGCACTAAATATCTAGAATGAATGAACGAATTTCTTCGAAAAAATATACAAATTTATTATTGAATTACACATTGTGCGTATATTTTACAAATGAATTTAGGACTTAATTAGGTCATACAGATATTCACAAAACACATTGCGTATGTGCTCCACTTCATCATCCGTAACATCGAAATTGAATTAAGCGGCATATTTCATATGTAACATTCCACAAAAATTCTCTATGTAACATCAAAGACAACAAAAAAACCGAATTAACTTGCGTGCATATTTCATATGTAACATTAAGCCAAAAACCGAATCCCTAAGGACAAAAGCCATAATATGTAACATCAAATACATTTACCTTTGTAGTTAATTTTGTCGTTCCTTCCGTGATAACATCATACATGTGTTTCATGACGTACAAGCCACATAAGTTGGACCCCGTTGGTTGCCGATGGGTCTAAAACGAACAAGAAATATATATAAGAGCTACCATATATAGCTTATCGACCAAGTTCACAAGGCAAAGGTGCCGTTGTCCAAATATGTACTAACCTCGGTTTTAACCATTTAGGAAAAGTGGCCGAGACCCACGCCTTTTTTTACCTCGACTTGGAAGGTCCTCATGGCACTATCATCAAAATCACAAATTTATCAATAATGTTCACGAAAATTCACAAAGAGATTTCGCACAAGAGAATCAAAATGACATGCTTACTTGTTGACGCTCGCGTCAATATAGGCTCGGCTCACCGTGAGTGGAGCATAAGAAGATAACTTTATGATCCTCCATGCACATGAGGACCAACTATCAATGGCGGCTGAAAATTCACAAGAAGAAAATACTCAAAGGATATATGTAGCGTAATTATATTAAGTGAATTGCATACAAGAATTGTGATATGTACTGCGTGGTAGTATGGAAACACGTACACCTTTCTTATCACTTCACACATCCCGGTTGACATGTATTCTTGTCTCAACTCCAAGGATGTTGTACTTGCATAGACCGGGCACAAGAATCCAAAATCATTGATTCTTCCCCCGTTCAACCAATTCTTGATGCATGAACCTACAATAATGACATCGATCAAAGGAATTAGTATATATGTATGTGTGTCTAAACGATGCATTTAAATTATGTACTCATAGAAGAAGATACTTACTTCATAAACATTTGAACAATTGCATCGTAAGCTCCCGTCCGAGAAGCAACAGGACGTTACATCTACGACGTCAAGGTAAACCTCTTCAGATTTAGGGACGCCTACTACTTCATTGATGTGCCACGATTTATCTTTAAAATATCTTTTTTTTTACCAAATCAGATATTTTTTCCTTAGCGCCAAATTAGCAATAGGGACGGAACTTGAGGAGGAGGGGATGCAAAGCTTGACGAGGGGATGGAACTTGAGGAGGAGGGATTGAAGCTTCAGGAGGAGTAGAGACATGTACAAGCTTCACCGGCCAAGAGATGAAGGTTCCCTTGACATCACTCACAAACTCATCACGGGAGAGGGAGAGGCGCATCAACGATCACCTTTTCAACCGACACTCGACTTCATCATCGCCCATTTGTTGGTGGTGTACAGCTGAACCAAAGTCAGGATGCCCCTTTTGCAACTAATCGTCTATGACTATCACGATCTTCCACATACAGTGTCACAAGGTTGCTCTAACCGTCCAACAATGCAACTCCCTAGTGCTGATCACGCATAACCGCAGTGAACGTGTGTGACGGGAACACGCTTCTCGGACGAGAGCTCAAAAGCAGCCTCATCTCGATTCATTTCCTCCTTCATCCGGCTCATCCGGGATTGAAACATTGCTTCTTTAGCCGCCGCTTCCTCACTTAATTTGGCCGCCGTCTGCTCCATCCGGGATTGAAACATTGCTTCTTTAGCCCGCTTTCATCACTTAATTTGACCTCCCTGCTCCATCTCCTCCCGGGTAACCATACTTTGTTTGTGGCATTTGGATTTACCAAAGTATTCCTTAGGCCTACCCATCCTCCAACCCCCTTACACGCCCGCGTGATCCGATTTTCCGCTCGCAACGCCGTAACATCATTCCTTCCGTCCGACACAAAAGATCCCTCTCTTTCTTTCTTTTAAGATCTTCCGTAAGATATAGATAACGAGAAGCTTAGTAATGAAACATGTTTAGTAACTAAAAAATAACAATAACAATACTTACAATTCTTTCAAGCAACTACACGAGTTTGTTCACTCGTGTAAGCGCCGCTTGGCTTTTGCCGAATATGCAACCACAACTCCTCGCGACGATAGAGATGGCCGATCAACTATCGCAGTATGATTGGATTCAGCTTCATCTTCCAATCTCTTCCGCTTGGCCGCCATCAATTCTTTTTCGCCATTTCATATCCACCGCGAGAAGCCCTATGGGCAATCATTCTTTCTCCCTATCTCCCGTGCTTGTTCCCTTCTTTTCTCGTTGAATCGTAATTGAAAAAACTATTAATTATGAATTCCATCCATCTCACTAATGTAAATTAGAGAACTTTTGCTTCATATAAAGGTCAAACATTAGTCAAATTCACTTCATCAAGTTTCAACATTTTATTTAAGAAAGATGTAGAACGGTAGAAGAAATTGGGAGAAACAGAGGAAAGGAGTTGCGTAAATGTTGCCAACTCAATCAATTCATTCATTCATCATAACCGGTTCCTACACATATTAGACTAACCTCTTATATATAGTTAGAGGCTTGACTCTTAAGGCCCAATAACAACTTGCACCGAAACCATTACATAGTTAACATACTAACTAACTAACATCAATGTCTAACCACTACCTACTATAATGTAACTAAGACTATAATAATGGCTTGACTCTTATGCCATTATTATTTCCCTAATTACCTTCTTAGTATTTTACCTTTTCGTGGTTTACATATCGACTTGCATAGACAAAGGCAGTGAAATGTATACTTCTATTCATACACCAAACCATTTAACTAACAAGATTAGATGAACACAATAACATTCACATATCCACACAAAAGTTAATAAGCACACAAAAAGGCAAACAAAAGTAAATATAAACTCACTAGAGCTTCAGAGTGGTCCGTTCGAACAAATTGTTGGCAAGTTTGTTCATCAATAAAACGTACTTGTCCCAAGGATTTTCTTCAGCCAAACTTGGCAAAAATATACTTGTTAGCTAGAAAGGTCTTAAACTTCCTCCATTGATCGCAAAATAAGACAATGTCTTGTCTTTCAACTTTCGTAAAAATAAGATGATTATGATATTTTTATGAAAATGTGAGGTAAATAGGTTTCTATCCAGTTATGTGAAATATCATTCTGGTCCTATTTATAAGTCCCTTTTGACCAAATAAATGAGATTGTGACAATTTTACCCATATTATTGTACCAATGAAAATAGAGAGAGAATAAAGAGTTGAAAGGTAGCCATTCATAAATAAGGGTAAAGATGGAAATGTACCCCACAATTATTGAGTCACCTACCTCTCCTTAATATGTGTGATTTGGTCAAAAGAGACTTATAAATAGGACCAAAGTGGTATTTTTTTTTTGGTAACCTAGTACTAGTAGAGGGAATTGTGACCAAGTAGAAGCCATATGGGCTACCCCTCGTCTTTGGGTTCAACTGGCAAAGGGGTCGGACACTCTCACCAAAGGGAGAGGGTTCTATCCTGGAGTTGGTCAAGGTACTGGAGAGGCATCTTAGCTCCTAGGTGCCTAGGTTAACGCCTGAGGGTAATAGACGGCTCGCTTTACCCAACATCGATATCACCTAGGAGGAAGGGAGATTTCGCCCTACCCTTAGATCGTAGGTGAACCTAACCCCTTTCCTAAAATTTTTATAACCAAAAAAGGAAAAAAAAAAAAAAAAGCAAGCAATGGGCTAGTGGGCTTGTGTTTGAATCCAAAGGCCGGTGTAAGGGGATTTTTATTTTTATTTTCCTATCTTAATGACCAAATTACCAAATACCCAACAGATTTTTTTCTCTATCCCGTCAAATTTCAATTGAGGTTGGGAAGAGAAGCTTCAAGAAACTCTCATAGCCCTTACTCCCTCTATTCCGTTGAATCCCAATATCGCTCTCCTCTATCTTTGTCATTTTTGCACGTTGCCGGTGTGGGCAAGCTCCCTCCGCCGCTAATGTGGGTGCAAAGTGTCAAACTTCTCCTCTCTCTTCCTTTTTGTCTGTCATGGTAGTGCGAGGGGCTCAAGTTTGCATCCTATTTCTCCTTCCTCTCTGATGCGTCTATGTGGGTATTGTAAGTGTTGATTTTTCACTTTTTGTGGTTGTCAACCAATTTTATTTTCTTGATTATTCATCAGTGGATCTGTCTCTCTTTGATTTATTGGTGTGTGTAGTTGTGTGAACTGATGTCCCCTTTGTCTCGTGTGTCATTTGTGTGTGGGATGTTTGGACACTCTTTGGTTTGTTGTGGTTGTTGCTGACTAAAAGGATTATAAACAAAAGTAAGGATACAATTTATTTTAAAAGCATGATTTGAAACTTTTTTTATTTAATGATTCATGGTGTCTGGAACTTTAGCAGCTATATTTTTTAATGAGTCTAAAGATTATAAAACCTTTTGAGGCTTTGCTTGATGAATGGTGTGGTTTGGGTAATAATTTCCAAAAAAAAAAAAAAAACAAAAACTTGTATGTCTTCAAGGTGTTCGTCAAAATGTCTAAAGAGGGTTTGAAACCAAGAAATTGGATATGAACTTTCACTTAAATTATTTTGGCTGCTATAGTGGGAAGAGGGTGGATTTAAAGTTTGCTCCTTGATTTAAATTGAGACGTAGCTTGGGGGCAATTTTGAATAGAGTATAAGGGGTTTGATGTTTTATTTATGTATTTATGTATTTATTAATTTATTTGTTGTTGTGTAATTAAAAATCAAACGAAGGACTTTTGCTAGTAGCCACTCATGAAAAGTTTTATATTGATTTTGATATGGGTATTGAGATAGTTAGTTTCTCTAGTTTAGGTGTTTAACTGGCTTTTTAGGGTGATTATTTTTGGTAAGTAGTGGAAAGAGCAAGTTATATTTTGGGAGCTCAAGAGGTGAGTGAATAACGTCTCATTATAACTTCTATTTGAATTATTCAATTTTCACATTGACATTGAAATAAGTAAAGAACAAGAATCTTATTTAACATTGTTTGCTCTTCTTGAGTTTTCTATATAAATTTTCTTGCACTTTGAATTTAATTAATATATGAAGTATTTGTTAATTGTGATTCATGCATGGAGATGGTGGGAGGATTATTTTTAAAAGGAAAAGAAGTTGAATTGTATTGAAAAGGAAGACTTTGGAAGATGTAGACTCCATGCATGTTTGAAAGTAGTTTTGAGTTATTATTTGCAAACCTTCATACTGGGATCACTTATATGAAATATTCCTTATGAGTTTTCAAGTTAAATCTTCTTTTTTTTTTTGTTTATAAATGGTAAACTGATCCCACACATTCTTGAAACGTTTTAAAAGGATTTGAATACGAATCTTTGGTTACTAATAGCGATCTTGTTAGTCGTCTTGGTACACCATGGTTAACCTCGAGCTCGCTTGATATTCGTGGGATTTGTTCTCACGCTTGTTATTCGTGGGTCTTGTACCTATGCTTGTTTCGTAGTCTCGTGCTGCGCTTGTTTCATTGCCTCCCACTGCAATTGATTGATTAGTTACCTTTGTGGACTGTGTGTCCACGCTTGTTTCTCATTCTGTTTTGAGTATTTCATATCAGTTGGTACTTAAATTTCATCGATGAGTTTGTTTACCTATAATTTTTTGTTATATTAATAACCTTTTATATCATGGCATCTACATTTATGATTTCGTACTTGGAAATTGAAAATAAATGTCATTCCAATATTATGAAATTTTACTTGTTTAACTTATTCCTTTAGTATTTTATTTACTTATTTTAATGGGAAGTTTTTCACTAGTGTAACATCCCATTTCCAAAAGCAAAGATATATTTTTTTCATCGAGTAGAGCATCGGAGCAATTGAGTAAGCGATACATTTATTCAAATTGCCGTAAGTCCGGCTGATTTACGAAGCGGTACATTGACCGAGAGTTTTCAAAATGAATAACAACGAGAAGAAAGTCTTGATCGGGACTCGTACGGCTCGCTCGCCATTTCTCCTCGGTCCTCGGTTCTTCCGAACCCGACGCTATGATAAGAGCGAGATCCAATTGCAATTTGGATCTCGGGTAACGGATTAACCTCATGCTTAAATACGACTACATATACACGACAAAGCAATCAATACAACAGTCCACAACGAGATGTATGATTTAAAACACATAACCACGTATACAAGATAATAACCACGTATGTAACATAACCTCGTATGATACAACAATAATAACCTCGTATGTGACATAACCTCGTATGTAACATACCGTGTATATAGCATAACCTCGTACACTACTACACAACAATCATATAATAAACATTAGAGCTAGTCTTACAGTACGCGAACGTACCTTCGTTGACGGTAAACGGCACGTTTTACGAAAAATGATATTTTCTCGACAGCGGCCCGAAAGCGGCACAACAGCGGTACGACAGCGGGACGATTAATTCAAATATCCTATAATGATGATATTTATCAACATTCAGCATCATAACAGGCATTTTAGGTACAAATTACCATTTTGCCCCGACCCCTAATCGGCGGAATTTCGCGTAACTTCGTTACTTTGACTCTAATCTTCCAAAAAATTTCCAGATCTTTTCCCTCATCATATTTTTGAAATATATATCATATTTACCCCTAAATATGATATCTAGACTATCTTGAAAAATTAAAGATAAATCTAGCATTCCTACTATATCTACCGAAAGAAACTACCGAAACTAAAGACCAGGGACCGAAGAACTTACCCCGACTTTGCTCAGACTTTCTCCATAGCTTCTCTCTCTAAAACCTCTCTCTAGGCTGCATTTTGGGGTGAAGAAATGAGAAGGGGAGGGCTTGCTATTTATAGAAGAAAGGAGGGACAAGGTGGGAATTTCATCAAATGTCTTCAGATCGGATTTCAATCGTCGGATCGCACTTCGCCATGTGGCACCATCTTGACCTTCCACAGGTCCCGCTTATGTCATCCTTCTAGAAGAGGATGATGTCATATTTGCTGACTTACCGATAAAGTTCCCTGATCGGTGTCCGAATCGCGTAATCTTGACGAATCTCAAAAATCCGACAACAGACTTCTGAAGGTCTATACTTCCTCCTTAAAAATATGTGGATTAATGAAATTTATGATTCCATTAAGGGTATTCCGTTATCTCGCTGAACATTTTATGACAGACGCCCTCCGTTACGGAATTAAATTTCGAAAGCACCAGCGTCAGACAAAAATCCTTTGGTTTGAAATACGTTCGACTCAAGACACTAGATTCCTAATTCGCGGCAACTACTTGTTTACGTATTGCCTCTTTTTTCCCTATATGCATTTTCTCTCTCCTACCCCGTGTCTTAAATACCCTGTTGGTTTTGTAACCGATCTCGGAGACGGCGTCACTCAGGGATAAAATTTCACTTGTTTATAACAAGTCCAGATGTTTCGACTTTGTTTCTATATTTTGATATTAGATTTTATTTCTATCCATCCCTACTTAGCCATCAGGTATTTCTACGATTATAATATTTTTTTAATATTTTTTTATTAATTAATTTCGAAATTTCTCTTTTAATTTAATTATTTACTAATTTATACCATAATCTAATTAATTAGCCAATAATTACTTAATTAGTCATTTACTAATTGTTGATAATTTTATGATTTAGGATAAATTATTATCTCATGACTATTGAACTGACATTGGTATTTTATATCCTATATTAAATATTAAAAATAAAGGGGCATAAAGTGTTTTTTAATAATATTTTATTTATGCTCATTTATTTTCCAGGGAAATAATCCCAAAAATTCCTAAAATTAAAGATAACATATTTCCCAAGTTTTTATCAGCATCTGTTATCATATGGTATTTATCATAATGTTTCTAGGCCATTTTCTCGCCTTATTAAAATATATTTTTCATGGATTTTAGCTCTTTTTCTTTTCTAATTTTCACAAGTAATTACCTTAGAAAATAAGATAATTAAAACTTATTATTTGAGACCCCATATTCACCTATTTCCAATAGGTATTATTTATCGAAATATGATACTTATCATAAATATGATTTTCAGGGTATTACAACTAGAATTTTTTTTGGCTTCAGATAGCATTGCTGACCTTGCACCATTCAGTTGAACAGTGAAGACTATCATTGCTCATCAAGCTTGTAGATATATTTTGGAACAACTGCTAAGGAAAATAGGCAGATCCCTTAAACTCATATTGTAGACTATCATTTATTAAAGGATTTTAAACTGATATTCCCAAAATTTAAAGAGAGGACCATATTGAAAAGATCTTGGTAAACTAAAGACTGATGTCTTTGGGAAAAAAATCAGCATGATAAGTTATTGTGGAGCCAGGATATAATGTGTGTGGGTGCACAATTAGTGGGGGTTTTAGGCTGCCCTCGATTTTTTTTTAAGGAAAGTTTTAAATGCATTGATAAATAAAATAATATAGACAAAAAAAAAGAAAAAAAAAACTTTAACTTAACATAGAAAAATAATAATCAAGAGTCAATTAAGGTATTACAACAGAACGATTACAAAAGCATTCTTCGATTCTTCATTCCTTGAAAATATTGCATTATATCTTAATCATCAATCTTATCAAACATATCATGTTTAACATAAATGTGTCAAGAGTTCTCCAAGATCATGCAAGGTGAGTTTGAAATGTCTTTGATAAGAGAATTAAATTTCTTCTTAGAACTTCGAATTAAGCAAAAGAAGAATGAAATATTTATTTCCCAAACCAAATACCTACGAGAGCTTCTTAAGAAATATGGAATGCATCACTACAACAGAGCTGATACCCCTATGAACTCAATAACTTATGTAATATCCTAATTTTTACTTTTAGCATTTATTTATAATTAAGAATAAAATTATATATGATAAATGTATTTAATTTATAATTTATTATCGGTGTTGCTGTTATTTTTATGACTTCTATACTTGGTGTTTTTTAATTTAAGAATGTATATAAAATTATTTAAAAGAAAATAGCTTCCGATGATCTATCTAATTGGACTCGGCTACCTAAGTTTTTTACTCCAGAAAAAGTCATAATTGATAAATTGATTAGGTAGATTCAAATCAATGGGAATTATTAAACACGTTTGTTTGTTTAATTTGAAGGAAGAGAATGATAGTGTCATTTTCAAAACGTTGATTTTGGATGGTCGATGTTTGATGAAGGACGGAGAGACATATCAAAGGAAAAAAAAAAGAAATGGAAAAGGGACTAGCCGTGTTCGAACCGCTGACCTCTTGATCAGCAATCAAGATTTCTACCACTAAGCTATAAACCTACTGACGCTAATGTATATTACAGCTAAAAGATATATAATATTTCAAAATTTTATGTTTGCAATTGCAAACAAGGGCACAAGTGTGGCTCCGCCACATTGATAACCATCCCAGTCTAGAGGCACTAATTTTAGGTAAGGATATCGAAGACAACCTCATGAACTTCCTCTAAGGAAGTGTGTTCCATGTGGGAGTCAAAGTTATCATCAAATAGAGTAGACATGTGAAATTGTGCTAGACTAGCCAAGATTTCCTGAGTATCTATTGTAATAACCCCACATTTATGTAAATTATTGTATGAAGCTAATTAATATTATATTATTGAGATATATGGAATTTTCATTAAATCTAAGGCAAATAATATTTGTTTCCATCTAATTGGCTAATAAGGGACTATTATTGTGAGATGTCATAAAAAACGAGATAATTCAAGAACATAGACACATGGCAAGTTAAGAAGAGCATAAATAATGACCTTGGACTTTTGGAAATGAATTAATAATATATATAAGTCCTTGGTGATATCACAAGCTAATTTATACATATGTGTTCAAAAGTAATTAAAGCATCAGATTTTCCCAACTTCACCAAGCATTTTCGACCAAGGGAATTAAGAGAATAAAGACAAGTTGTTTAATGAATGGACAAGGCAAGTACAAAGTAATAAAAGATACAAGTGTGAACACATGAAGTTATTTAACTTTATGAAAGGGACCTTTATCTACACGAATTAAATGCAAGATGGGAAAATCAAATTATTCTCCCCATGCATCAGATATCTCGGTCAATTTGGAGATAAGGAAGGAGGAATGAATGTGATATAAAATAAAGCATAAAACAAAAGGATAAAGACCTAGGTTGACAAATGTCATGTTAGGAATAAAAGTGGAATATAAGAGTGATGAGTTAGCATGCTTATTTAATGTAGGGGAAGAGCAAAAGTCCTTATTCCTATAGCCAAATCTCGGCCAACTGGAAGGAATGGACCAAAGAATATATTTCAAGCATTGAAGTAGATGGAGGAAATCAATGGAAGGGAATTTTTAGACCAATTAAATGAAGACATGACGAAAGCTTAAGATTGGAATTGGGGAACATTCAATTGAGACTATCTTGATGCCCATAAGGGATGCACATTTCGAACAACCCAAGGAGAGACAAGGAAGGGTCAAGTTTTCTCTAGAAGGTTGGAGAAAAATCAAGAATAAAAGAGATAAGCCCAAGGGTATTTTGGTAAAAATACCAAAAGAGGATATTTTGTATACTTGAAGGGGATACATATGCCTAGTTAATTAATTATAGAGGACACTTAAGTTACTAAGGTGGCAATATGTAATTTAAAGAGGAAAAGTTAAAGACACTTGTGCAAAATTAATTGACAAGTTATGCCACCTAATTAACTTAACCATTAGGCAAATTATCTCCATCACAAGAAGCTAATAATTAGAAAGATATTTTGGTGTCCTAAGGGGACACTTGTGCGTGGCATAGAGAAAGAGAAAGGGAAAAAAAATCAGATTTTACAAAGAAAAATGAGAACAGTCTAGAGAAATCAAGACGCAACTAAAAGAGAAAATTAGTAAAAATACAAAAGTGTGCTTTTTAGTCAAGATGAAAAATGGAAAATATTTCTTGTTCTCTTTATGGTTGGCGAAAATTCCTAGTCAAGATGAAACAAAAGTGTGCTTTTTAGTTCTTCATGCAATCGTGTTACCTTAGTCCTAGCAAAAATTGACACTGTGTATTGCCTTTTTAATTTCGCATTTTCATTCCCTTCTCTCTTACTTATTAATTCAAAAATTAAGTCACAATTATTGTGACTTTCACCTTGTCACAAAGTCTCTAAAATAATGTATTTAATATGCCATTTTGGCTACTTAATATAATTAAAAAGGTTCCATGAAAATAGCAATTTAATTGTAGCCAAAACCTCTCAATATTTTCATTAATTCCACTTTGTACATTGATCATGGAAATTGGGGTGTTACATTTCTTCCCACGTTAAATAAATTTCATCCTCAAAATTTGATTACATACTAACCATACTTCAGGACATAAAATCCGGGTAATGCTTCTTCATGTCCTCAACTATCTCCCACGTCGCTTTTGTGGGAGATAATCCCTTCCATACAACTTAAACAAAAGGAATACTCTTTCGTCGAAGCTATTTTTCTTGATGATCAATAATTCATTCAGGTTCCACCACGAAAGTATGGTTGTTCGGAACATCAACATCCTCATACTCCAAGATATGCTCGGGTCCGTGATATTTCTTTAGTTGTGATACATGGAAAACATCATGTAGCATGCTGAGATTCGGTAGCAATGCTAACTGATAAGCAACTGGTCCACGTTTCGCTAATATTTCAAACAGACCGATATACCAAGGACTTAGTTTTCTCCGCTTTATGGTTCTCCCAACTCCAGCGACAGGAGATTTTTTAAGAAATACATGATCACCCACATTGAACTCTAGAGGCCTCCTCCTCGTATCTGCATAACTCTTTTGCCTGCTTTGTACAGCTAGGAGCCTCTTCCGGATTAAATTAATATACTCAGAAGTCTCATCAATCATCTCTGGTCAGAACAGTTTCCTTTCAGACAATTATGTCCAACAAATAGGTGGTCTTCATTTTCTCCCATATAATGCTTCATAAGGAGCCATTTGTATACTAGAGTGATAGCTATTATTGTAGGCGAATTCAGCCAGAGGTAAATAGCGATCCCAACTACCTTTGAAATCCAAGACAGAATCTTGTAGCATATCTTCTAGTGTTTGGATAGTTCTCTCTGACTGACCGTCTGTCTGGGGATGGTATGCCGTACTGAATTTCAATTTCGTCCCCATGGCCTCGTGTAATGCTTGCTAGAACCGAGAAGTAAATCAAGGATCTCTATCAGAAATTATGCTTTTCAGTGTACCATGGAGTGGTATTATCTCCCTGATATAGATCTCTGCCAATTTCACAGGGGAATGATTCATACTGACAAGTATGAAGTGCGCTGATTTAGTGAGTCGGTCAACGATCACCCAGATAGCATCATGATGCCTAATCTTAGGTAGACTCATTATCAAATCCATGGTAATATCTTCCCATTTCCATTCAAGAATCTCTATTCCTTGTAAGAGTCCTCCTGAACGTTGATGCTCGATTTTAACCTTCTGGCAAGTTAAACACGTAGCTACATACCGAGTCACATCCTTCTTTATACCAGGCCACCCAAATTCTTATTTCAAATTTCGATACATTTTAATTGTTCCTGGATGAATAGTGTATTTACTTTTATGAGCTTCATCCAGTATTTTTGGTCTCAGTTCATCGTCTGGCGGCACATAAATTTGTTTCTTGTATCGAACTAGTCCACTCAGTGAAAGATCATAATCTGAAGACTCATTACGGGATATCATTTCTCGAATGGACTTTGCTTGCTCCTCTCGCATTCGAGCTTCTTTTATTTCAGATTTCAAATCATTCTCCTCATGACTGACAAGGAGATTAGCAATGTACGCTTCATAGGGCTTATCGTTATTTGCAAAGATTTCATTTGATAGATTCAAATCTCAGAAATCCTCTAACAGTTTTTGCTTCGCTATCATCATGGATGCCACTTGCACAACTTTCCTACTCAGTGCATCAACAACGATGTTAGCCTTACCTGGGTGATATTTGATTTCAAGATTATAATCTTTAAGCAATTCCATCCATCTACGCTGTCTTATATTCAATTCTTTCTGATCGAACAGATATTTAAGACTCTTGTGGTCATAGTACAATTCAACGACATCACCATACAGATAATGTCGCTATATCTTCAAAACAAACACGATCGCTACTAGCTCCAAGTCATCTTAGGGTATTTCAATTCATGAGGCTTTAGCTAACAAGAGGCATAAGCCATAACTCTGCCCTGTTACATCAGGAAATATCCCAATCCCTGAAAACTGGCATCACTATAAACTGTGTAGGTCTCACTCGAATCTGGGATAATCAACATAGGTGTCGACGTAAGCCTCTCGTTCAGCACATGGAAGCTCTCCTCACACTGAGCATCCCACACGAATGACTAGTTCTTTCTCTTAAGCTTTGTCAACGGTGACACAATTCGTGCAAAATTCTGTATAAAGCAACGGTAGTACCCCGCAAGACCCAGAAAATTGAAAATCTCGAATACATATTCTGGTCTTTTCCAGTCTAGTACTACTTCCACTTTACTAGGGTCCACTGCAACCCCTTCTTTAGAAATCACATAGCCTAGAAATTTAACTTCCGTGAGCCAAAATTCACATTTACTGAATTTAGCTTAGAGTTGCCTCTCCCTCAGAATGTTCAGTGCCGGTCGCAGATGGTTTTCATGATAGAATAATATATCATCAATGAATACAACAACAAATTGATCCAGGTAAGGTCAAAATACACGATTCATATAATCCATGAAAACTGCAGGAGCATTGGTCAACCCAAATGGCATCACCAGGAATTCATCGTGTCCATACCTTGTCCTGAAAGTAGTCTTCGAAATATATTCAGCCTTAACTCGTAACTGATGATATCCAGACCGTAAATAAATTTTTGAGAATACGCAGGAACCAGATAACTAATATAAAAGATCAACGATCCTGGGAAGTAGGTATTTATTCTTAATTGTCACCTTGTTCAACTCTCTATAATGAATGCAAAGTCGTAAGCTCCCATCTTTCTTTTTCACAAATAGAACTGAAGCTCCCCAAGGTGAAACACTCGGTTTGATGAATCCTTTCTCCAGTAATTCTTCAATTTGCTTTTTCAGTTCCACCATTTCATTGGGTGATATTTTGTAGGGTTCTTTAGAAATCGGTCCAATACCAGGCATCAATTTAATAGCAAACTCCACTTCTCTCTCTGGAGGTAGTCCATTGATGTCATCAGGGAACTCTTTTACAACTGATATCTGGTCTGGTGAGAGTTCAGGTTCTGCCTGTATTGAGAAGAATACTACATACCCTTGGCAATCCTGTTTAATACATTTCTCAGCTTCAGCGGCCGAAAGAAAATTGAGACTCACTTTATTATCTTGCTGAGATTCTGGATATATGATCTTTCTGTTTCCGAAATCCATAATCACATTATTGGCCGTTAGCCAATTTACACCCAATATCACATCGATCTCTCACAGTGGCAAGAAAATTAGATCAATTGTTGTCTCATGCCCTTTCACATTTACGACACAATTCAAACAAATGTCAGTTGTTTTAGTTTTAATCCCCAAAGGTGTAGATACATTCAAATCATAAGGCAGCTTATGATCATGCAAGTTCAAAAGTGTCACACAATCATATGCAATAAATGAGTAGCTAGCACCAGTATCGAATAACGCATGCAATGAGTGATCATGGATATAGATCGTACCTTGAATCAGTTTAGGAGATTTTTGTGCTTCGTCTCTGGTCAGGGCAAAGACTCTACCCTAGTTCTAGGGTCTCTTTTCATCTTCTACTGTGGGCAATCCCGGCTAAAATGTCCAGGCTTCTAGCAAGTGAAACATATAGGTTGCCCATTGCAGTTAGTTTCGGGATGAGTCTTTCCACATTTATTGCACCTCTGAGGCTCTGCAGGCCTCCTATAATTTTGCTAGCTAGGTCTGTAGGGCTTCTTATTATTATTGTGATTTCCAGACCATAGCCCCTTACATTTCTGGGATGAGCCTCCACGGCTAGAGTCGCCATGGTTAGATGCATTTCTAGAGGCACGCAGATCTTTGAGATTTCTTTCAACTATTCGGCATTCCTCAACAACTTGATTTAGCATATGGAATTGCTGAGCAATTAATTTTTCTCTAAGTTCATATTTCAACCCTTAAAGCAAGACATCAGCCAGAATTCTCTCGGTATTAGGGTTTATGTCGTATCCAGAATAACACGATAACCGAGTGAATCTGGCATAATACTCTTCAAAAGGCTCATTGTCAACTTGTTTAATGTTCAGAAACTCAGATTCTCCTGCAATACGGATGGAAGAAGGATGATATTGATCATTAATTTTTTCTTGAAATAGCTTCCAGGTAACAGGAATATTCTGGGCGCAAAGGGTGGTTTCTATGTTGTGCCACCAGCGATCAGTATCACCTTCAAGCTTATAAATGGCCAATTGAGCTTTCCTTTCATCAAGGCATTCCAAACCGTAAGATCTAGTCTTCCGCAGTGTCAAATCTACCACGGAATACAGGTAGTTGCTATTTGCAAAATTTAGAGACCCAGCATATTGGAGCTTCAACGTCTCTGTTATCTTGTTGTTCTTCTTCAATCTCTCCCTGTTCATCATTATTATTAATGTTGTCATTATTATCAGCCTCCTGTTAAGGATTTTGGTCTTGTCCAGCCCTTATCTCGTTCATTTCAACTCGCATTTCCTGGATCATGTTTCTTTGCTCTTGCAGCATCCCCATCATCTGCTGCATTATATTTGGATATGCTTGATAGATCTCTGATATAGGTATCTCTATATTTCCTCTCCTTTGTGCCATGCTTAAAATTTACTATACAACAAAAGAATAAACATCAATTTCATATAACAATTTTAGATTTCACATCACACCACACATTTATACAGATAAGCAAATATACTTATATTCAACATATATATATATATATATATATATATATATATATATGTGTGTGTGTGTGTGTGTGTGTGTGTGTGTGTGTGTGTGTGTGATCTACGGTACAATCATAACCATATTTTACAACTGGCATCCCCATATCTTGCATCTTACAATCACTGAACACAATAGGGAATTCTTTCTCTACTACCTCCTCTCATTACTACTAATATTTCACAATATCTTACAAACTTCCTACCATCACTACCCCAGTTAACCCAATTGCTCACATGTGAATAAAGATATACAGCTTAACAAAAGCAATGAAATTGGAAATCGTGGCCAATGACCATATCTTGCTCTATCAGTCGATTGATCAATTGTAACCAATAAGGAGTTGTCAAATGATTAAATGTAAATATTTATTCTTATTCATTTTGTACAAATGTATATGAACGGGGATACCGAAAGCATAAACCCCTCCTCCCCAATTTTTTTTTATTTTAGAAAACATCTTTGATATATCACAGTTGTTACTTAACAACTGTTATGTATGTCAACTATTTATAATGGTTGTTTAAATAAAATTGTTAGCACTACTATAAATATATAACAATTTTTTTTTTTTGAAAGAACCGTTATTTATGTTGCTACATATATAATGGTTGTTAATGACAGACCGTTATGTATTATGTTAGTATTACCAAATATTTTAACAGTTGTTTACATATAGCCATTATTAGTTATGTTAGCATTGTCCACAACATTGCCTCAATACATAATGGGTATTATATTAGAACCTTTATTAAAAGTACAGAATATATAATGGTTCAAAACTGTATTTGCGCCGAGCATATATAATGTCTCCATGTATGACAGTTCGTAACTATAATTTTTGGTCAGTAATAACCATCATATACGTATGATTCTGTAGTAGTGATTGTGTGTGTTTAAGCTTTTTAAAAATACGGTAAAATCAGATAAAAAACTGAAAAAAAATATTAATTTATTTCTGTAGAATTTCTTGAGTATTGTCAAAGTCTCCTAGTATTTATATTCTTCTTGGTAAAAGTAAAAGTAAAAGTAAATAATCAAGGTTCATTTATTGACCTAAATATAAAATAATATTAAATAGCATAATCAATTTTTAATATATTTTCATTTGTTTAATTAGTTTTTATGCAATTTTTTTTATTTTTTGAGTGTCTAGTATAGGAGATTCTTTTTTACCTTAATATATGTAGATGAAATTCATAAATAGTTTGTAAAAAACATGCTATGATTCAAAGGTAGTCAATGAAGTTACCAAAAGACGCTCCAACCATCATGACAAGATGCTTCCGTGCAAATATGAATTTGTAATATTATATATCGAATTTTTTTTTTTTTAATAAAATACGTTTTCCCATAATAATTTATTTTGAGTTATATTCATTTTCGTTTTTGTCGTGTGCAGAAAACGTAGACTCCGCTGATTGCAGAAATTATCTCCTTTGAAGATAAAAGTTACCTAGATCATTCCCAAGTCTCAATCAAGTTGCTAATATACAAACTTCGGATTCGAATGTAATACCCTAAAATTTCTATTTATCATAAATACTATATTTTGATAAATAATGCATATTAAATAAAGGTGAATATGTGTCTCAAAATTTTTGTAAGCTATTGATTGACATTGTAGGCAATTTCTCTTGAAATTAAATAAACCAAAGGCCAATTTTGAAATTACATTTAAAGATCATAAAATACAATATAATTATCATATTAAATCATGGTTCTTATTTAACCAAAAGAAGCAAGAAAATGTTATGAAAACACTTAAATTAAATAAAGGAAATTAACAACAATTAATGGGCAATTAAGCTTTCATTAATTAAAATGTTTATGAAATTCTTCAAAATTAATCAAGTGGCAAATTAAAAAGCATCAATAAGGGAGTGTCTTAATTCAAAATCAATGACCAATAAGAAGACAAGATTAACCTTGAATATAATGAAGCACTAATGATCATAATCAATTAAAAGAGCCAATCACACTATGACAATTATACCTAATAACATATAAAACACTAAATTAGGGAAAGCTAATTAGGATTAAATGTTGAACCCCCAAAGTCAAGTGATAGGGACGAATTGCACAAGAAAGAGAGAGGGAAAGATTAAACAATGATATTATTAGGAGCACATGTGATATAGAATAAAAATCTTCAATAGTAAGTAGGAATTTTCTAACAACAATGGAAGGTTAGGATTAAGTCTAATAAAGCTAAATCCAATGGTCCTAATTAATCACCAAAATAAGATAAATCCATGTGATAAAGGGTGAACCAATAGGAGGCTTAGAACACTAGGTATTAGAGACAAAAGAAACACAATCCTATAGCCAAGGAGGAGGGGGAGCACGGTTTGCTTGATGAAGGAGGAATGATTTTATTATATTTTAAGTCTAGATATTATTTAAACAAGCACATGGGATAAATGGGAGGGGACAAATTGGAAGAGGATAATGTGATAATGGAGTGGAAGAGGATAAGGCAATTAATGAAATGGAAGAGGATAATGAGAGAGAGAGGGGAGGGCGAAATTGGAAGGAAGAAGAGAGGAAAGAGAAAGCTTGTTGGTGAAGAAAAGGGCATTTTGGTCAATATACATGTGGGACCCACAATGCTTGGACATGTGCCTATAAATAGAGAAGCCAACTTCTTCATTCTTCACACCAATTTGAGTAGCAACATCTGAGTATAGTGAGTAGAGAATGAGTGTGAAGAAGCTTGAAGGAGTAGAACAAGTTCAAGGTAAGTTCTTGAGTTTTAGTCTTTAGATTTATGTTAAATTACGCTTTGATCTTGAATCTTCAAAATTAGTTTTGTTTTCATGTTTTTGAGGTGAAAATGAACTTAGAACGAAAAATTGATGGAAAATATGGTGGAACAAAATTCTTGGAAGTTGAAAATCAAAGTAGCGAAATGTTGGTAAAATATAATTTACGGTTGGGAATTTTTCTGGAGTCAGCAACGTTGAGGCCATGATTTTATGGAGAAGATGAAGTTATTAGATACTTAAATTTTGCATGGTTAAAGTAGACATCTAGGGCTTTCTAAATATACCTAATGTGTAGCATTTTTAGTTTTTTAGAAGGAGATAAAAATTCTTGAATTTAGGCTACGTTTTCTGGGAAAAATCTGGACAGAGGTTGAAAACAATTAAACTGGGATTGATTCACTGACTTTGAGTGAAAACCATTATTTTTCCTTGAAAATATACTTAATAAGGATTCCGGAGAATTTTACGGAACCTTGTTTTGATTTTTCTAGAATTAATTATGATTTTTCAAATTTATCAGAAAATCTGCCCAGAAATGCTGAATCAGCATTTTTATTGAAATTAAAGGATATAATTGGACTAACAAGTCCACCAGGGGTAAAAAGGTCAATAGTGGCTAAGATATCTCTTAATATATTATTTACAAAGGAAATAATGTGGTGATACTATTATAGGATATCCGGGAAAAAATTCAGGGATCGTACCGAACAGACAGACGTACCACTATCCACACGGACTAAGGTATGAACGCGTACTATAACTCTAACTCTTGTATGTCTTGTATGCTTATATGTGATAGATGATTCATAGGGTCATGGACAAGACTAGGTCTTGGGTCATGCATTGTGGCGGCTAAGACTCGGTCTTAGGTCACCGTTTATATACATTCAGCTTTGTGCGGGTTATAGTCTTGATAACGCCGTAGGGATGTTTTCCTAGCGCTGAGGACACGAGGAGCTGTCGTGGCACTGGTTAGTGCAAACGTGGATAACATTACATGTGCTGTGTGCTATGTATTGTGTTGTTAACATTACATTTGCTGTGTGCTATGTACTGTTGTAACTTTATATTTGTTGTGTGCTATATATGGCTAATGCTGAAATGTAATGAATATTTGTCATACATATATGGTTTATACTTGAGCATGAGGTTAACTGTTACCTGAGGTCCGATAGGTATTGGACCTCAGCACTTACCATAGCTTTAGGATCTGGAGGATCGGGAGCCGGTGACAAGGGTAAGTAGTACGCTTGAGGACCCGACTGGAGTTTTATTTTGGGATTGTATTTATACTTCTACTTAGTTGGAATTTAAATACTGGGATAAATGTACTGATATTATACCCAACCAGATACACCACAGTTAATATTTAGCCACATACTTATCAGTTACTCACTCTCTTACTTGCTCTAATGCTCCACTCTAATATTTTTCTCTTATTCCGCTTCTTAAAAATGGGGTGTCACATCAAACATATACCGTATATTAATGAAAAATCTACCTACGATATCTATGACAAAAAAATATATTTAACAAAGTTTTGAGTTAATTTATAAAGTTTGTTTAAATATTAATTAAAACCAAGACTAATCTTAGCTTCCAGAATATCGTGGATCATGCTCGAATTCACATTGGATACTTTTCTGTTAGGTGCTTCTTAGGTGCTTTTCCCTCTAATTAGAGGGATTAGACATTTTTTTAATTTTTTATATATTCTATTTATTGAAATTAGATTATATGTTGCATCCTGAAATTTTTTTTGCACTTAGTATCTCAGATTAATTAATTTCCAGGATATTGGGGTTACAAAAAATATATTTCATAATGCAAGACTGAAAATTAATTAATTTGAGATATTGGGTGCATAAAAAATTTCAAAATCCAGCATGTAATGTAATTTAAATAAATAGAATATATAAAATATGTATAAAAAAAATAAAAAATAAAAAATCTAATCCCTCTAATTAGAGGGAAAAGCACATAAGAAGCACCTAAGAAAAAAACACTTAATGTGAACCCGATCATGTTTACCCTGGCCATCAATTTGTTTTGATGAAAGAAATAAGGGTTAAAATTTAATTTTGTTCCCGAAAGTTTTAGCATAGGTGCTATTAGTACCAGTATGTGGAAGATTTTTTTTTTTTTTTAAAAAAAATAATAATAATAATAATCAATATCTCTACTGAAGTGTTAAAAACTATGTAAAGTCATCCTAACCATTAAAAATTAATATTCTTGGTGATATTGATATAAAAAAACTTCCGAGACAAAATTAGAACTTAACTCAAAAAAATATCATGCATTTAAATTTGTCGTAGTGATAACTATTCATTCAAAGCGGAATCACAATTTGAACTCCCCACGGATTACATGGCAAAGAGTTGGGTGCAGAATATTTTTTTGTCCAGAGAAAAAGAAACTGTTATTCTTTTCCTACTTCCTTGTTTACCATACATACATATAAAAAATGATTTGTGTACCTAACTTCCTCTCAACATGCTTTCTAAAATACTTGTAAATTTACCTATTAGTATCATGCCCATTAAGGGGGCATGCAATAAATTTTCATAAAAATAAATAAGCCCTTTTTAAGATTGGAACAACGACTCTGAGGTTTCAGGAAAGGAATATAATTAATCAAAAATAAATAAATCTCAAATGACAAAGGTTCATAGCTGCAGTTCACTTGCTCTTTTAATAATTGTATTTTTTCTTGAAACCTTATAATGATATGCCTTACTTGCACTTAAATAACATTTATCGTCTCCTTAATGATAGAGACTTAGAGGAAATCTTGGCTAGTCTACAACAATTTCCCATCCCCACACTCTTAAGACGACGTTGACTCTCTTATGGCACCCATCTCTTTAGAGGAACTTTGTGAAGTTGTCTTCTTGCCTAAAAATAATGCCCCTGGACCGGATGGTTATCTTGTTGCGAATCTGAGTTTCTATTGAAATCCTTCAATAAAACTTTCATCACATTGATTACCAAAATATTAAGAACTGTCGACCAATAAGCCTATGCAATGTGGTTTACATAAAAACATATCCAAAATCCTTTGCAACATATATATTAAAGAAGCATCTTGAGAAATGGAGTGTCCCAGACCAAATTGCATTCATCAAAGGCCGATTAATATCTCAACATTATGCTTGCTACTAATTTAATGAGCCACATTCACAATTCCAGGCAAGGCAGGAATAAATTAATAGCTGTGAAGTTTGATTTCTCAGAAGCTTTTGATAGATTATCTCGGTTATACATCAAAACCATCATGAAATGTGTGGGCGTCCTCAATAAGTGCGTCGATCTCATCTAGCAGTGTGTTACAACTATTCAACATTACATTTACTTTAATGGCCAGCTCTCTTAATGTAATATCCTACTGGTCTCGCCCTCTCGGGTGGCGGGTAGTGTGATACCTTTACTGAATACCAATATTTATTAGAGTATTTAAATGTAGTCCGTAGCAGTAGTGTGGCAAAACAAAAATAGTACAATATACTGATAAAATAATAATTTGATTACATACAGGAAATTCCCACAGGATCTATACATATTATAGAGAGTCAAATTATTTATACTTTCATCCTTCAATTCTTTAGCATTCCCTCTATTGGTTTGTCTTCAAGTAACCTTCCCTCCATAATCTCATGTAACACTTCTTCCTAGTACATACCTGCTAACTCGCAGTGGAGGGTGAGATTCTAAGGAATCTCAGGAGCAGACAATACCAAACAATGCATGCAAGATAAATGCTAGTGTATGAAATGCTTGCCTTGCTTAGGCTTATGCAAACATAATGACATTTCTATATGCTCAATGCTTCATGCATCATACTCATGGCCAAAGCATAATTAGAAACAGAGCTTCAATAATTCAAATATGTTAAACATAAACAAGCAAGCATAACAATCATACACATTAACACACAAGCAATAATATCAAATACATGCAAGTAGGGTAAGTCCACTACCTTAAGGACTAATGTCCTTCCTCAGTTTCTTCTTCTTCCAACCGTTGAGATTGGTTGAAGCTCCTTCCCCTTTCTCCTTCTCTCTTTATTCTGTCTTTCTCTCTCTCTCTCTCCCCTCTCTTTTCTATGCTTCGGCCAAGAATGGCCTAAAGACAAATGAAGGGGAAAGGAGATATATATAGAATACTGGTGTGGTCTATAATGTGCCATGTGTCTGGCTCAAAATGTGCCATGTGTTTGGCCCAAAACGCGTCGTGTGTCTGGCCCAGAAGGCGCTATGTGTTTGGCCCAGAAGGCGCTGCTTGTCTCTCCCAGAATGCGCCGCTTGTCTCCTCCAAAAGGCACCATGTGTCTGTCCCTAAATGCACCACTTGTTAGGTCCAAAATGCGCTACGTGTTTCGTCCAGAATGCACCACTTGTCAAGTCCAGAATGCGCCACATACCGGTGTCTTTTTTTTCCCTAAAAACGCAGGGTACACATATGCATCCTGAAAATGTCATGTGAACACCAATACTGGCACATTTTACTCAATCAATCTTGCCGTGCCTTATGACATAGCTAGGTGGCCTTTTTCTACCAACCCAATGACACTGTATAAGCATTCTTGTGTCCTTTTGCATAGCCACTTTAATTCTACGGCCTAAATATACTAGGTCCATTACCTTGTATAGCCGTAACATTAGCCCCCTAGAGACTTTCTATCTCTTGACATTCTTGGGATTTTTCCCAAACTGGGCATAGTCGTCTGCCTACTTTATTCAACAACAAACCATTTCTGCTTAATTCAACAAAACGTACTAACTAGGGCAATTCGATCAACATCGCCTATTAATTCCAACAAGTTTCATCAATACAAAATATAAAAATATAGCTAAATTGTCTAAGTCATAAACTATAAATTATGGACTTCTAAGCATCTTTATTCATACAACAAAGTTTACCTAGATCAATGCACATAAAAAAAAACAATAATATTTAACCATAATTACCTCAACTTTAAATTCGATGCTTGAAATTTGTTAACTCTATTCAACCTAAAGACAACAACGATAAAGACAACATTAGAATTATTCAAACTAACATATGAGAGGGAATAATTTTATGACGGATTAGTAATGAAAGACTAGATCAAATAGAATCGAAACAAATAAAATGGATTAGAAATTGCAAAAAACTTCCACTACAAGCTTTAGATTTGTTGAGGAATTTGGGTGGCGTCATGTGCTTCAAAACTCAAAAGTGAACTCAATTTAAATTAGACAAAACATATCCTCCTTGTTTTCTTTTAAGAATAAAGACTACATCCTTAGTCATAGTTTAGGATTTATAACGGGCTTAAACAAATTAGAGAAATGTGATTATTAAATTTTAATATAGAGATGACCCATATGTAAAATAAAAAACTTTTAACTTCACTTGTCTAATTTTGGTAAATCTATCTCAAACTTGTAACCCCAAGTGAAGGACCGCCTCTCATACAACCCCAATTAGAAAGCATTAACATTCCCTTCAATTGCCAATAACACTTATATGCAACAGTAGGAGGCAAATATCTATGGCAGCAATGACTTTTGCACACAAAGTTTAACAAAATTTCAAGGTTAGTTTCACCATACAGAATTTAACAAGTAAGACTCCCAGTAATGGCACCATTTGATTCAACAAAGAAAGTTAAGCTAAGTGTGGTATAAGTAGAATCTAGCCTAAGTCGAGTCTCAAAGGAGCCTAATAGATGTCAAACTTCCGGGAAAATCTAATTAACCACAATTTATCAAATTAATCACAAGCAGAGGCAATTGAAGAACACTTTCTCGGGTTTCCCTTCCCGAATTAAGACTAATCCTAATGTTTATAATTTGAATTCAAAAAATAAGAGCCAAAGAAATACGGGGAATCTTCCAGAGGTTGTAATAAGAGCCATTTACTCATAGTATTATGAAGAAGCGAATCATGCTATATTTTTTATTGCATAACGTATTAATATAGCATAAAGAAAAAATTCAAAAAATATAGCATGGTCACGGGAATTCAAATTACCTCCTCACCGCGAAGAGGAAGACGGAGGAGAAGGACGTCTTGTCGCCGCAACTAGGGCTTGGGTTCGGCGTGAATCGAGAAACGGCGGACCGAGTTACCGAGAAGAGCAAATTCACATTCAATTACCTCGCCGCGAAGAGGAAAGACGGAGGAGAAGGACTACGTCGCCGCGACTAGGGCTTGGGTTCGGCGTGAATCGAGCAACGGACCAGTGAGTCGCAGTGTAACCAGTTCCTCTTAGACGAGTACGTCAAGGTTACCTTATATTAACTCGGCAAATGTGTTATCCTGTCTTATCTTTCACTTTGAAAATTGTAGACAACGAAATGGTATTGAAATCTGCCATGCATGATGCTCAAGCTATTTCATGCACACTTTATTTGGATGATTCCATTATTTTTTAATCTCTCAGCGATGCTGTGAAAATTGTCAAGCATGCATTTATTTTTTGTTTTTCTTGGTCTAACCAAGAGCTCAATCATGCTAAATTTTCTTTAATTTTAAGTCCTAATGTTTTTCACTCAGCAAAAACTCATCTATCCAACATATTGGAAATTGGTTTCTCATCAAGATTATTTGGTAAATATTTGGGGACTAGGGTTGACCCAAGCTGTGATAAATCTAAAATTTATAATAATGTCTTAGCCATGCTTGAGAGATGAACTTCTGCTTGGAAAGCATGGTTGTTAATTTGTTATCACAAGTATAGCTGATGTGCTCACCAAACCACTAGATAGAGGAAAGTTTGCATATCTCAAACGCAAGATGGGCATTAAAAATATCTACTAGCCAGCTTGACTGGGAGTGCTAGCAACAATACTTAATAGGCCTTGGGCCAAAACCTTAGGTTAATTCCTATGATTAGGTTCTCCCGCTAATTAGAATCATTAGTGATGTTTCTAATTATGTTTTCCTTATTTCTAACCCTAGAATCTTGACATATCACCCAAATTATGTGTGATTTGATTTAAGCTATGTACCTACTTAATACCTGTCGTTGGATGAAAATAACACAACACTTCTAGCATAAAATATTTGTTTAAAAAAAAATCCAAAATACTTTAAAATCCCATGAAACTCAATAGTTCATAATTCAAGTATAACTTTAAAAGTAGAACTACAAGAAACAAACATATCCTTGCCAAGAAACCAATGCCATGTTGCAACAGGCTCAATTTGGATAACCGCAAATATATAAACCCCGACTAAGACTCGCGCCTGCTGGATTCATACACCTTATATACGCGAATTTCTATATTGACTTCTGGAGAAGGGCCGGGAAAATCAACTGGAACCAAAAGGAACTTTGTTGTAGCAGGAAAATTGTTGCCAAGACTATGATTGACAAAAGAATCTAGCTTCAGGCAGCATCCCTGTGATCTAGCACAAAGTTCATACCGATATGTCTCAACCGATGACTTAGGGCCAATGTGAAAGATTTTGATCGCATTCCCCAAATACTCCAGGTCGTTTTTTATAATAAATATATTAGAGTCAGTTACCTCTTTAAGAACAACGGCTTTCTGGTTGAGCCCCAACGTGAGATATAGGAAGCTATCATAATAGAAGTTTATAAAGCTTCCATGATGCTCATTGTTGATGTGCTGGGACAACTTCTTGCTTGGAGCAGTGAAATGGCAATTACCAATAAAGCACCAACATGGGGTGTAGATGCAATCTTTCTCATGGATACTTTTGTTGGTGTGAGTAATTTTCTCTATACACCCATGTCTTGCATAGCGGCATGATAATTTAATAGATTCCAACACCTTCTCAATGGCTCGGCAACGGATGTTGCCAATGGGTGCCGTGCACGAATAACACTTTTGGGCAAGTTGGACACAGCAGGTAGAGCAAGCGATATGCCCATTCTCACACTGCATTGCCACCAAATCGCAAAGAAAGTTTATCATAGTAGATTTGGAAAATATGGCACAACAAAGGAAAAAAAGGTATGTATTTGAAAGGCTTGCAAATTGGAAGCAAAATACCCCCCATCCAGATAAGGAACAAAGAAACCTTCATAAAAGGATTGAAACAGTTCTACAAAAGCCTCTATTGATTGGAAAATAGACAACAAGATTCACAAGAACAAATAATATTTAAGAGATTATGGGGGATAAAAGCTGCTATGATTCTCTAGAAGTTTACCAAACTGCTTTCTTTCTCCTAGGTTACCCACAATAATGTGGTGCAGGAACAAAATGAAATTATTTTCATCAGACTTGATATATCTTCCATACTAACATGAAATAATGAAGACAACACCGCCTCAAATATTCAGCAATGCAGATAGAAAAATTTAACCAAGGAGATTCAAGAAACTTCAACAAGCTAAGTTTTGAAGTTAACCATGTTCCACTCAATGACATCCATGCTAAAACATAACAGGATGCATGGCTATTTTCATGATAGATTGTGTAAATCAGGCAAATATTGCATCCATTTGTTTGAAGTTAACCATGTCCTACTCAATGACATCCGTGCTAAAAACTTTTAACCCCATTTTTTCCAATTTTTCTAAATCCAACTGATAAAAATTTGACGTCCCCTCCCCATCCAAATCACTCATACCAAACAGACCCTGTGACTTATGGAACTTTACAGTTTGAATTCATCAGTATGATATCAAGCCCACCACCAAAATATTTCTCTCAATAACCTCCCTAACCATTTTCGGAGAAAAACTATAGACACTTCCCGTATATTATCTCAAGAAATCCACAAAAGGCTTAATGTTAAGTAATCTTAAGGGATTTTAAAAAGATGAAAAGAACTCATCAAAAGTTGCAACTCAAAGAGAATATTAACAAAATGTTGGGACATGAAAAGCTTATAAAGCTCACGAAACCCTACCCAACTGGTAAAAAAATAGTACACAAGTATAAGACGCTACATGAAAAGAATATAGTGTTCAACCATTATTGAAGTGTCATGTTATGATTGCGCAAGTTCATGATAATGAAGAAAACTGACCTGAAATACAGGAATAGTCAAAGGCTGACAGCAAATGCAGCAATTAAGAATATCAGGATCGGTGAGAGTCACAGGAATGGACCCATCCCTACCACCGCCACCACCAGCGTCTCCTTCAGAAGCGGCCTTCCCTCCCAAGAATGGCTCTTCGACTTCAACCCCTTCGATGACGTCGTCTGATTCTTCTTCTTCGGCAGCGACCGCGTCTTCTGCTCCTTCTTCAATCTCTTCATTCTGCCGTTCCCTTCCTTCTCTGGCATCGCGTTCACGATCTTCGTGGTTGGTGCTCCCACCTTGGGCCACGATATCTCGTTCCTCGGACTCTCTACTTCTGTAGCGAATTGTAATCCTAGGTCTCTCTCGAATTCGAGAGGTGTTGTCCCTGCTTCGTCCCACTCCCGAAGATATTGCCATGTCTCTCACACACAGTTTTTTCTATACTCTCTTTGTCAAAGTAAATGTATTTTTCAGTCTTGAAAATTTGAGTGTATATATAACAGTGTCCCTGATTTCATTTACAAACTTTCTATTAATTCTTTAGTACTTTTTTGGATAAATATCATTATATTTATTGAATCAATATAATCAATTAATGTAATTAATTAATTGAATTACTAAAAATTGTTTGGATGATTCAGCACAAAAAAGTTAAAATAGGCCACATGAATTCCAACAACAAAAAACTATCGTCAAATAATAATATGGCACCACGTCATTGTATATAGATCGAAAAGTAAATTACTTAAAAAAAAAAAAAACTGTGCATTGAATAAAACACGAAAAGAAATCACGACTTTCATGAGATGTGAATGAATGGTATTAGTTTATTATAAATTTTTATTTAGTATTGACATTAATTGGCATAAATTGTATACTTTATATTGATGATGGGATTATTATAATTATTTTTGTTAAACTTACGAGTTGACTCTCTGAGTTTACCATTTTTATGTTTCTAGTTTACCAAATCGAGTTGAGTCATCGGTAAACTCGTGATCGTTATAAACTCGATTAAACTTACGAGTTTATACACCAAGTTTACCGTTTTGACGTTTTAAACTTACAAAACCGTATTAATTCACCCTTAAACTCGTGTTAACTTTGTTTATTTGATCATGCTCTTTCGGCTTTATATGTGAGTTTTATATAATTTCTTTGCTAAGTATGGTAAATTTTGAATATTGATGGATTTAATTTCAATAATTGGATTTAAAATATATTTAAATCAAATTGTTATAATTTTTATATTTTAATTATTTATTATACACTATTAATATCTATTTAATAATAAAAGTAAACTCTTACGAGTTTACTTTTCGAGTTCACGATATGAGTTTACATCATTGTCACGAGTTTACTTAAACTCATGAGTTTGACAACCTTTTAGAAGTTTTATGAGTATATTTAATCATTTAAAATCTCATGACTATACTATTGAAAATTTCAATGATAAGATTAAAGCATTAAATTCATTTCTTGAGAAAGCTAAGGTAAGATCGCAATTTAACATGAAAATTCAATGAAAATAATCTGATTAATTACATTGTAGAAGGAAAAGAGTAAAGAGGTTCCCTGAATCTAATACATATTTTAATGTATTCAGTTCAATTCTATTGCTTAAACTTTATCTCGTCCAATGAATTCAATAGATATTTTAATAGAAAAAACTATTGAGCGTTAAGCAAGGATTTAATTTTCTATAAAAAGAAAGTTAAAATTTTAAATGTGACATATATTTAAGGAAAGTATTGCCAATTAATTCAATAATTTAACTGTTGACATATACCTTGTATATTTTTACAACAATTAAGTTAGCCAAACAAGAAAGCGTTGGGAAAAAAAAAAAACTGAATATTCCTACCATAAAGGGCACAAAGGGTTAGTCAAACCTTGAGCAAGACTTGATAGAGAAGAAGTGATCAGATTGATGCTTGCATAACCATTTCATCCTTTTTTGGTAGAGATATTTATTCTTTTTCACACTTTTCTTGTTTTTCTTGGCTTAATTCCTGTGAAGAGGCACAAACTATAGGTCTACGGTTATGTTATTATAGAAATGGGTAAGGAGTAGTGTGATTGATTCTTTGCGCAAAGCTTGAAATGTCCTAATTCATCCCAAATTACATGGCAACTCGTTGTGGGAGGTATTGTTCTATTATATACAGAAAATGGACCAGGAAAAATTACAGAATATGACCCAGTAGTTTTGAAAATATCAATAATACCCCACATATATTTGAAATATATACATTGTAGTCCCTCCTCAGAACTTTCCACATTTGCATGTAGGTCCTTGGTCCAAACTTTACGTTTTGACCAGGAACCCTTCTTTTTCTGGGAGACACGGATGCTGATATAGGGGAAGAGGGACCTGATATTGGGGGAGCGTCGCCGAACGAGAAGCGAGAGCATCAAATCCAAATCTTCGAACCACTCATCACCTTCACCATCACTTCTCCGTTGCGGGCGACCTCCACCCTTCACCATAGTCACCGCAACCCACTTACACCATGAGAGAGAGAGCCGCAGCTTAACCAAATCAGCGAGATTGACGAGACCAGAGCTGAACTTTCGATACTTCCCTCTTTCTCTCATCACCATCTTCACTCCATCCTCCACCCTTCAAGACCATTACCATCATTGAAGGATCCAAAATACTTTGGGAAAGGGGGTTGAATTCAAACAAGGGAAGCAGGGAAGGAATTAGAGAGTAGAATTGTGCTCAACACTCTCTAATCATCCACCTTCACTATTGTGTTGAGCGTGGGAGTTGGGAACAAACTTAAACAATGAAAGAGAGGGACAACGGAATCACAGAGGCCTCATCATCGCTGTTCACAATCAGCCATAATCTTCCTCTCACCTCTGTCAACTAATGTGGATGCTCTGATGGATTTATATTGCTGAACCTATTGCTTCTTGGGATGGATTAAGTGCCTGGAGTTCTAAAGCTTCAATTAGAGGGAGTTTATTATATTTCAATCTATTTTCTCTAATTACATTTTAATTTCATAGTTTTAAAAATATTTTTTTGTATTGTTGAGACTTAGTTTACCCTTTGGATAACTTTGTGGATTGAACCTATGTGATTGGATTGGATTGGATTTTTGTAGCTTGATAGATTTATATATATGTATTTTTCTTATTCATTCAATGATATTGTGCATTCTATATGTTATTGTTAGATAGTATGATTGAATTGGATAAATTGAGTGGCGTGTTATCGCATTCATATCAAGAGGAAGAAAGTTACATTAGTCTAATCCTAATCACACATTACATACGTGGTTATTATCTTACATACGTGGTTATGTATTTCTAATCATACATCCGTTGTAGACCGTTGTATTGATTGCCGTCATGAATATATCGTCATGTATATATTGTCATATTTAAGCATGAGGTTAACCGTTACCTGAGGTTCAATGGGCATTGAACCTCAGCTCTTAACATAGCGTCGGGTTGGGTGAGAACTAGGGATCGAGGAGAAAGGCGAGCGTGCGCACGAGACCCAAGTTAAGACTTTCTTCCGTTATTATTTGCTTTGAAAACTCTCGGTCCAATGGACCGCACGTAATCGGATTTTACGGCATTTTGTAATCGTTACTCAATCACTCCGATGCTCTACTGCGATGATATATATGAAAAAAAAATACTACTTTTGAAAACGGATGTTACAATCACACACTAAGTGGTTTTAAATAATATGTCAAGAGGTAGTAGTTAGCTATGGTTTCAGGAGCTACTATTAGTGGAATATTGAATTCAAGTGATATCTTGAAGTTTTTTTCATCAAGACTTAGTGAACAATTACTCCTACATCTAATTGAACTATAATAGCCACTAATCTATTTCCAAGAGTATTCATTCATTATACATTTCATACTCCATTCCATTTTATAAAGAAAATACCAAAAATAATAGTTTAACATTTAATTAAACGCATTTCTTTTAGTTTATTAAATTGAAAAGACAAACCTATTTTCCCCTTGTTTTAATTACATTTGCATGGCATTTAGATTACTTATGAATCAACAACAAGCTCCTTGAGAAGAAAGAACGATCCTAGATTTTTCTATTCGTAATCCTTGATTAATCTTTGATTGTAGATCCCAAGGCTAAAGACAAAGAAGTTATATTTATGATAGTTGTAAAAATATACTTTTAGACGTATGAGTTAGGGGAAATGACAAATAAATACCATATGAATTTGCAAAAACCCCCAGAACCCCACCGAATTTGTAAAAAAAAAAAAAAGAGAAGTGACAAGGACCTATGAGGGATATGTAAAACTAGGTGAAATTTCCCTTGCCATAGTTTTAAATAAATTAAAAAATAAAAATACCCTCGCGGGAGGGGGCAATGACCAGCGACTCCCGCCGGAGGGCCATTGGTAGCTAGTGGTAGGGTGTCGGCCGCTAGAGGGCCGGCGGCGGTGGCCTTGACCACCTGGTGAGGGGGGGTGGTCAGCGGGTTTTGAAATTGATTTTCTTAAATTAACATTCAAGCAAATAAAGCTATTTCTACTTTTTGGTATTTTTGGAAATAATGAAGAAATGTTTAAATTGAAAGTAAAGATATGAACGATAGATAAGTAATGAAGAAAGTGGCTATCCTTGCTAAAAATTATGGGAGTTAAATTTCATCAAGTCTCAAGAACAACCTCAAGATAACACTTGAGTCCAATATTCTCAATTAATCGTGAGTCTCTACAAACATACCTAACTATACTCTCGACATATTGTTTAAAACCATTTGATGGTAATTAAAATTAAAATGATGAAAATTATTCTTTCAAATTAGAATGTTCTAACGACCCATTCAATAGCTAAAATTAACTATAGTTATCAATCATAACCATGACAAAGAAGCGTAATTTCATCAAGCATATAAAAAGACATATATAAATGCGAATATCAAGATACATCATCCAATTAAAACTATAATGATCAATCCACATTTAACAACATAACCGTAATCCAAGCCTCACAACTACATAATGATAAACCCGAACAAGGAAATCAAATACATAGTCTAAGCATAAGATTGAATTAAAGAACTCCCCTATTGAAGCACAAATGCTCAAGCCACAAATCCTCATCACCAAGACAAGGGTTTTTGCCACACATAGCCATGAAAGAACCCAATCGCAGCTACCAAACTGAAATAGCCATGGAAATAAACTCAAAGGAGGCAGAAATGAAAGCAGAGTTAAGGTCACCGGAATCAAGAAATGTCTCGCCGGAAACTCGGAAAACAGAGGAAGGGGATGGGAAGGATGAAGAAGGTCACGTGGTTTGAAGCTATCAACCTCTGCAATTATCAAGCTCTCCTCTTCATTCGCCTCTATTCACATTTTTGTGTCTGTGGAACAAACATTGTTCCCCCTGTCTCCCTTGTTTGTAGCCCTAGCTATCTTCTTTCAAACTATGGCTGGTGACTAAAAAGGATGGTTATGGAAAGATGAGGTTCACGTAGGTGAGGCAGAGATGGAGATGATGTTGAAGGCTGAATGATGATGAGAAGTGAGATGGATGCAAGATGATGAACACCGAAAGTCGTGGCTAAAGCTCTCGTTAATTCTCATTGAAAAATTCCCAATTTCACACCTAAACATCTGGCCAAAACACTGCAGTTTTTCAAGTGGACAAAATGGGCATTTTGAAAATTCATAGTACCAAAATGTCCTTTCTAAACTTTGAGCCCCAAACTTCCATTTTCAAATTTAATCCAATTTTCAAACATGAACAATGCAAGATTAAGCATAAGGTAGCATCAAAAGTCCAAAAAATCATTTGCATGAATAATTAAACATTATGACCATTTTATCCTTAATTACACTTTAATTCAATGCAAATGTCCTTAACTCGCATTAGTGATTAATCATGCAATAATATCAAAGAAAATGAATTAAAATCCCAAATTAATCATGAAAAATGATATAAAATTATGGTTCAATAAGTAATTTAGGAGATTGAACTTGACTCCATTATGTTGAGCTAAGTTTGTGATTTGATTGAGTTTTGTAATTAAATACTTTGATATTCCAATTTATGTTTCTATTTGAGTTATTCAATATAGAGTTGTTGAATTTGTTATTGTTCAATGATTCTATTGGTATAGCTTGCATTGAGACTTATATTGCGTGTGTTATTGTGAGATCTTTAGTGTTGAGCAGCTTACATGTGAGTGTTGAATTGTTCCATTGAATTGAGCTTGCATTCAGGGAAATATTGCATTAATCCAATTCACTACTCCCAATTCTCTTTTGAATGAACTAAAGCCCATCATTAATGCCCTACCTCAAGAAAGCATGCATGTAATTGCATTCATATAATTCACTCCCTTTCTATATTAAAAATCCAAAAAACAAGTAATTTTCGTTGCATTTCATTTGTATAGAAAACATGATTCAAAACCCCAATATTTTATCGCATTTTCCATGACATTTTATAACATCCCAAATTTTGGGTCCAGAAGTTTAGGAATAAAAATGAGATACATAGACTACTTAATAGTGGACACAAAAATCTCAACCTTATCGTGGGGAAAAGCTTAATATAATTATTTTTTTAAAAAATTGAAGCTTGAAAATTTAGAGAAAAATTATGGAATATTAATTTGGGATTTAGAAATATTATGAAGGGATTTAATTTCAAAAAATTGGCCTAAATAGTTGTAAAGCTATTTTCTGAATTTATGGCTTATTTTCCCAAAAAATTCAAGGAAAATAGTTATAGGATAATTTTTGGCCTAAAAAATTTTAGAGTTGATATTTTATGGCCCAAAAAGCTCATTGAGGAATTTAGAATGTTTTCCCACCTGATCCAAGAGGGTGAGGTATCATATTTTTGTTCATATTGGCTCGCGAAAAATAGAAGAAAAGAGGCTTAATTCACACGTCACACACACACACACTCTCTCCATACTTCATCATTTTTGTGGCAAGAACCAAAATAGAAAGAGAAAGCAAGAGAGAGAAAGAGGGAGAGTGAGTCGGAAAAAGAGGAAGAGAGAGGCCATAATCTCACATAAAGAAATACATTCTGACTAAGGTGAACCTCTAACTTCCATCTTTATGTTAGTTGATTGATGATGTTTTTGAGGTCAAAGGTTGTTGAAAGTTGAGTGATTTTGGGAGTAGTTCCTGTCACTTACAAAGTAGAGCTGTTGGTTATGATTCATTCACTTGCAAGTAAATTTTGAGGTTTCTTTGAGGTTCTTTAGTTCTATCATTGAAGCACCGAAACAGAGCATGAAATGGGTTGAAGGGTGTCAAATTTCTTCAAGTTTAGACATGATTTGAGGTTGTATGTCTCTTTTTCCTCTTATATTATTGTTTGAAAAACATGGTGTGTCATGCAAGTAGTTTCTGTGAAGTTAAAGCTTGAGTTTTTTTTTTTTTTTTTTTTTTGGTCAGTTGGATCTATTTCTTTGAATTTCAAACGTTTCAATATGTGTTGTGAAAGATGAATATAAAAAGGAGCACATAATAAGAAGGAATGTATGGTTGAAATGAGGCTACATGAAAAAGTGTCAATTCTGGAGAATCAGTGAGGTTCTCAGCTTTATGTGAAGTTT